>JAPDSC010108970.1:96868-136685 GCA_026290005.1 Latrodectus geometricus
TATATATATATATATATATATATATATATATATATATATATATATATTGTTAAATGCTCATATGCTATAATACAGGAAATCTATAATGATGATATCGTTAGAAAATGATAGAAAACTTGCTATTGTTCTAACTAATAAAATTGGATCCAAGTTTTGATGTTTTATCCTTTCTTGTTTTATGTCTTAGTTATTTCTTATAATAACGTCTTAGATATTTGGCACAAAGTATAATATAATATTAAATATCTGATACAGTTTAAAAAAATACTTTCAAGTAAAGTATTAAGCTGCTAAACTGTTGTGAATACATTTTAATATATACAATGTACTATTTCATTTTGAAAGAACTTGTCCTAGATATCAGGCCATATTCATAAGTTGCAGGAAACTGGCAGAAACTTACAAACTCCCCAACACCCATCAAACAAAAGCTCAAAGAATGTGCTGCATTCATGTATCCTCATTGCTCTGCAATGGATAGCATTAAATAAAGGACTAGGGCTTTTATTTAATGTTATCCATTCAATAAAGCACTCTAAAGCCTGCGGTCTCATCACGAGTCTACGATACATTCTACTTTGCATGTCATGATACTAAAAATGCCTTATTGCGTTTTTAAATTACATCATCTTATTTAAAATGGCATTTTAGTAAGAAATTAATATACGAATGATAGTAATGTGACATTTTCATGGATTTTTTTAACGACTGATATTAATGATGAATATTGTAAGTCACCTGTGTGTTAAATATTTAATAGGTGAATAACTAACTTCCCAGAAATCTACAGTAACTCTCCAGTTAAGTACTAAACTGACGTATTTCGATCGCCACTGCAGTTGATAAAATTCTTAAATAAATATCACGAAACGCTTGTGTGGCGAATTTTGCATGAATGAACAACTGGATTAGCGTGAAACGGTTACTTTAATCTCATTAGCGGATACTGGGAGAAATTCTAGTTTCGAGATTCTAATTAACTAGCCTACACAATAGATGAGAAACTAAAATTAACGTTGGGCCAAATTTTCTGTGAAAGTTCAGTCGCAATAACTTTGACTTAGCTCTGCCTTAATTATTAGCCTCCGAATCGTGAACCCTTGAACTCAAATGTTCAAATCTAAGATATAATTTATGCAATTATCCACTGGTTTATTTTTAGAAAATTTATTTGTATTTTTATTTTGAACAATTTAAAAAAATGGAAATTAAATTTGTCGTGTACATAAGAAATAAATATTGAAATTTATATGTAGTATTGTAAATATTTTGGTGTTATAACAGTTTATTATTTAAAATAAATTATTCCTTCTCTATTTCATTACTGAAGTAAATTCTGATACATTCATAACGGCTGAAATATACTAAGTACATTTTATCATTTATTTTGGTTAAATATAATTGTGTGTTGCCACAAAAAGGAATAAAAATGTTTCTGATAATCTTAATGTATTTCGTTGTTCTAGGTGTTACCTTGTGTACCAATGTTTGTGATATTAGAGATTTCTAATTGTAATATTTAAAACTACATAAGCATATCGTTTTTGACCATTTTAATTGCCAAAAAGTTTCTTTTATTATATTTTAATAACGAAATAAATAAGTTAAAAGAAAGGTATTTAAATCTGAAATATATTATCAAAAATATTAAGAAACTTATTTCGAAGCATCTTTTTATTATAAGTATTCATTTAAAAATTGAAATAACTAAAAATTTTCAACATTTTTAAGTTTTTCTATAGTAAATTTAATAGAACTGTTTATAAATTTAATCAAAATAATATACCACAATATCCTGTGTTTTAACCTTAAAATCTAAATTTCCATAAAATCCCTTTACTGTTAATGTAACAATATTGAATTAGATTTATAATTTATAATTAACAAAATTTTTTAATTTTTAAAAGATTTCCAGGGTTTGTTTTATTGCATAAAAAAACATTTTTCTACCTATATCTTCATAAGATTATAATAAATAAAGTTATTTTTGTATTTAATAAATATATTTAAATGGACAACTATTAGGCAATTTTATTTTCGAATTATAATATATTCTTAACTTTATGAACTTTCTGAAAGATTATAAATATTGATTATAAAATATTTCACAGAAAATATCATCTTTAGAATTCTTACTTTAACTCACATTTTAAAACTATGTCATTTTACCAATGTCAAATCATTCATTATTATTACTTTATTTCTATCCAATAATACTTAATGTTCATAAATGCAGAGAATTTTCCAAGGAAGTAAAACTCAATATAAAATAAAAATAATATGTTCAATGTTATTTTTATTTTATATTATTTTTACTCTTTGAATAGGCATTATTTTTTCATTGTTTTTTTATTCACTTTTGATTTTTCACATCAGGTATTTTTGGACATAACTTAATCCACATTATTAAGTTAAAAGTACAAGTAAAAAAAGGATAATTTGTACATATCATTTGCTTTGAAATAAATAGGTGGCTATTAACTTCCTTTTAAACTCTCTATACGCTAATTATTAACAGATATTTCCTGAAATTTTGCAACCCACGTCCGAAACTTAACAAACACCCAATTTTACGTCCCATTTCGATTTTTTTTTTTTCCGAGCGTGGCTAAACTGTTTCCCAATCCATCTACTTCATGGTTCACCTGGTGTTTTTCCCTTTTGAAAAGTACTCCTTGGATGGGAATAAAATTTAAGCTCTTTGCATATATGAGCTCACGCGACTGCGAAAATCGTTTATTTTCTCCCCCCTTCTGTTTCTCAGGATAAAGTAAAAGGGGTCCGGATTTTATGTCTTTGTATTATGGAAGAAATCGATTAACGCTTCGTGTGGTTTCCAATTTCATGAGAAAATGAAACAGTGTTTCTCCATTTTGTTAATTTAAGCGTTTTCTACTTTTTAGGATCTTAATAATAGGGTTCAATAGAGTTTTTACAGACATGAAATCGAATTTTAATGTTCAAAGAGTTTTTGTTTTATACATGGATTTTCCTAAATGAGATTTATTCTAATTATTTTTAAATAAACATATATATTAAATGTATATTTTTGAATCATAGCTCTGAAACTTATACTATAAATTTTAGCATAAAAAACAGCTATAATGAGAAATAAAATTCTAATCAATGTTTTGATTCATTTTACAACATACCAACAATTTTGTTAATATCAGTAAATTACACTAATTTTGTATTATTTATCAGTGGATGCATTTTATTCCAGAATATAAATTCTTGAATAATTATTGTAAATAACAAACATATTACCTATACATATATGGATTTTTTTTTGTTTCTAATGGCGGGTTCCTTGAGTAAGTAAGTACATTAGCCCATTTGCCACAATAAGGCCGGAAACTGCTATTCATTTTAACGTTACCTGGTGAACCAAGTCACGGAGGTACGAGTAGCATCGCCCACGCCACCACAAACCCATTTATAGGGTGGGCCCCATTCATCCATCATCTGAGGAAAGGAAAGAAACACACAGAGAGAGAAAGTACATCCATGCCCGAGCCGGGACTCGAACCCAGGTCCTCCCCATCCGTAGTCAGTTACGCTATCCACTTGGCAGGTTGGGCGTCTAGATATATGGACTTGATATATCTATTTAGCATTGAATTTCGCTCATGTAATAAAAATAAAAAGTTAGATAAAATTTGTTTTTATTTATACGGAGAATGTTTGGAAAAATGTTGTTTGATGCATTTATAACTTAATCTTGACTCAAAAAAAATAACGCATTTTAAACTGCTGAATGGTAGAACTATGTTTTGCAGTAAGGAAATTCATTCGATTCTGTCGTATAACCGGAGATAGATGTATTCTTTACATGCATTAATTATATTTGAATTCTATATACCTTTCAGTTAAATCGGTGCTATTAAAATTTTTGGGATTTCTCCTTTGGGAGATGCTAATAATGGCCATTAAAAGATATCCAAGATGACAATCTGATACGAAATAACTAAAATAGAAATTTTAATGTGATTCTTTTCCGCTTTTAAATAAATAACTCTGATATTTTGTTTGTATTCGACTACCATTCCTATAATGGATGCTTTTAACTGTTTGAAATCCAGTCTAAAAAGCTAATCGTTACTAAATTAATCGTTTCTAATAAATAATTGTAAAGGGAAAAAGCAACTAACAATCGAAATAACTTTTTTCTTTTAAGTAAACTTGCATATATTGTATTACATTAAATTATTTCGTTCGACCATACGAAAATGAGTAAAAAGATTTGAAATTAATATTATGTTGATATTAATTTCAAATTATACACTATTATTTAATTTTGAAACATTAGAAACAAACTTAATTAATTTCAAATTTTTTTTAATTTTCAACTGATCTTTCAGTAAGTGTTTTAAAAAGTTTAAAACTTATAAAAAAAATGGAAGAACTTGTAAACATGTTGATAAAAAAGAAGATGTGATGAAAATTTATAAAAGAATTTCCTTTTGATATTGAAACTTTTCTAATAGATTATACTTTTACCTCTCCATTCATGTATTTCAAGAAACATACAATTGTTTTTATAACTGATAAATCCAATATCAATTAATGATAACCTTAATTGATAAAAACTTCCACCAGATGTTCCAGTTTTGTCTTATCTGCATTTCATTCAAAATTTCTATATCTTTAAGTTAACTATCATTAACTGGTGTCGGTAGTTATTTCATAATAAAATAAAATTTTTCTGTAGAATTCTTTAAAGGTCTACGTGATTAGACCATCAGTTTTTCCATATAAAAAGAAAGTGTTCCTTATTGCAAATTTTGCATACATAGTTTCATGTTGTGTTTGCAATTTTTCACTTTAATTCTTATCTTATGTTGATAATTTTTATCACTAATACGTATGTTTTACACTTTCCTTTACGATAATACCTTCTGCGCAGAAATATTGAAAATAGTTTAGTTATTCTTAAAAGATACACATTGATACAAACTTGTGGTAAAATATTGAGTTATTTACATGTAATTTAAGTAAGTTTTCAATGTCAATGTTCAAAGGTATATTTTGTGTGTATTTATAATAGCTATACCGATTTATGATCTTGACACAAATATCTCCTTTTTATATTTTATTTTTTTAATTTTTTTAATTTTTAACCAGTACTATTTTAAAACAATATATTATTTTTAGTTATTACAATTAGATGTATATATAAGTTATGTTTTTCTAAAAACTTTAAATATTTGTATAATATGAATTTCTATTTGCTTATGATCAGTGAGTACATTTTTAATAAATTCTTTTAATAAGTTTTAACAGTAATTTTTAATGAGTGAGTTTGTTGAATAATCTTGTGAATTTTGTAAAATTTTTAATTTTTATGTGCATTTCTGATATTTTTATCAATTTGTTAGTTTATCATATTAATTTCAGAATTCAATGCTTCTTAAAAAGTAATCTAGAATTATTGAAGAAACACATAAGACTGCATTGCTATTTTTAAAAATATTGCAAAAATTCTGTAATTTTGTGTTACAATTTATAAAATTTATTTATATTTCTGTGTTTATTATTTCCTAAAAGAAAGTTTACATTCTTGCTATAGCAATGTTTACTGCCAGATTTCCCTACAAATCTTAAAAATTTTAATTGTATAGATCTGTCATTTTTTTTCCTTCTTCTAGAATTTCCTTACTTAAATTTTATTCATTTTTTTTAACTTAAAATCTAAAACTTTGAGTATAAATAATGATCTTTAAATATTATAGTATACATATACTGTAAAATAAACTAATTAAAAACTTAATAATTTCAATTAAAAATATATTTTTAATAATTTTAATAAACTTTGTGTTACATGATATTTTTATTTCTATTTTGCTATTATGAAACCACGGCTTTTATCGGTTGTCTCTAAATTCTGTTTTTTTATCCATAGGCGGCTCTGACCGCAGCCCACCTGACGATGGAGTTCGAAAACGCAGAAAGTTTTTCCGCCCGAAAGCCAAAAGCCAGACAGATTTAAGCCACAGGACATCGGAGGACGGGGATTCGGAAGACCCCTCTTCTCACCCACCCTCCCCACAGCCTCCCTCCACGGAACCGCCCTCTCCCTACAAGAAGATACTGGGCTTCAAGTCTGGTAAGAAATTCCACAGTGTGATCACCACCTTGAGGAAGTTTGCGCCTCACAAACTGCGCCATCAACGATCCAAGAATTTTTCACCTTCCCATAGGTATGGATGAAAAAATATATATCATATTACAAAATACATGCTTCTTATTAATAATTTATATAATAATAATTAATATACATATTTTATTATAACAAAATAATTTTAAATGTTACGGGAAAATAAATTTGTATTGTTTGGTATGCAGCTTATATTACTTCATCATTTTATTTTGTATAAAAATCATACATATATATGTGTGATGCTATATTTTTTTAATGTAGCTGAAAAGTGGTAATAAAATTAGAATACTTAATGCTAGCCATTTAGAAAAACGTAAATCTGTCACAGACCAAGTTTCATAAACTACTTTTAAATCATAAAAATGAACAGTATTTATAAAGACAATGATGAAAAATATTTATGAAAAGAATGATTTATAATTCCATTAACCATAAAGTGGTTGTTTTTGTCGTTACAGTTGAAATCATGTGTATGTGTCACTTTATTTTACTTATAATTGGTCTGTGAATTAAACAAATAATCGTTTTCACCAATAATGTTGAATATACAGTTTTGTCCACCCATCAAAAACAAGTCAATTTGTCAGTGGGATGAGCTCTTCTGTGAGCAGTTGGAAAGAAAATTTTGGCCAATATCTTAGTGGGATGGGTTATTTTATATATTATTGGAGATTTGTCTCTCTTGGTACCGCTGTTAAAAAATAAATATTTATGAATCATTCACTAAAGATAAATTTATTTCATGTAGCATGTAAGGCACATTAAATATATTTGATTGTTTATGCAAGCAATCAATAAATCATAACATCCACTTTATGTTTAGTTTAAACCGGCAAGGACGAGTTAAATGGGGTTTTTTTTTCATATTTCCTTATAAAATTTTTATTTTGTACAATATTTATCTTATTGGCGAAAAATAGCGACGAAACTATTGCAAGAGTACTATGTATCCATACGAATAAAATTTGCAAAACTAAAAGGAAGACTGAAAGGAAAAATGTGACATTCAGGGTTATTAAAGGTCAATAACACATAGAAATGATATTTTCGGTAACATGATTACAACATAATATCTGTATACAAAACGCATAAACCTTCTTTACTTGACATTATTAAATACAACGTGTGCTTATCATGCTGTCAAGAAAATGGTTTCAGTGTTTATTTATTTAATATCTGTAGTAATTATTCTATTCTATTTTGCCCATGCCAGAGACTGAGGTATAAT
The DNA here is from genome assembly GCA_026290005.1 of Latrodectus geometricus. Lineage (NCBI taxonomy): Eukaryota > Metazoa > Arthropoda > Arachnida > Araneae > Theridiidae > Latrodectus > Latrodectus geometricus. Next base: position 104,257 of record JAPDSC010108970.1, read on the forward strand.
TATGCTGTCAGGTGAATGCTTTATCTGAGTATTGTTGGCTTTTTCACCCATTTGTCGTCATACCTGGAACAGGTATCGAGATTTTTGCCGAATAAATGTAGTTTATTATACCATACTCTTTTCTTTTACTTTGTTTCATAACTTCTGAATTTATCGTCAGGCAACACCTTGTTTAACTATTAGGAAGGATCTTATTTTTCTATGAGAATCACATTAAATAGAAGAGAGAGGTTATATATTTGCTACAAATTATGGGGAAAAAAGGATTTGAAATCTAAAATTTTATCAAAGTTCAAAATGTTTGCATATAAATGGTTGTTTTACATTCAACAAGATCATGGAAAATCTTCTTAAGAATACTTTAATGGATACAAGTCTGATGAATAAACAGACAATATATTACTTACTTTTTTTCAAAAAATATGATGTGTTAGAATCACTACATATATCAACACACATTATTCATTGGCAGCTATTATGAAAAAAGTAATTAAAAGTTCAAGGTATTTTCTACAATCAAATTAAATAAATCCCAAGGTTAAATTTCGAAAACTTTTAAAAGTATCATTATATCATATAAGCTGAAATAAAATTTTGAACTTTGATACATAATTTCATGAAATGTGATCAAATTGAAAGCTTACTTTTAAAATAAAAGCATGCATAATAACGTCGTTTGCTGCATAACAGTTTCTTACTTTAACCTAATGTATCATTATGATGATATTCATTTTTTTTTTTTTTACAAGTCAAAATGAAAATATTTGTAATCTAAAAATAATTGTTGAAAAATATAGAAAAATGTTATGAGAATCATATTATTCTAATTCAGAATAGAACCTTGTTTTCAATAAGATAGAACTCTTTTTGATTTGTATTACTGATGCTCCTTTTTTGATGAAATTTATCAGCCTTATAAAGTACGTCAATTATTTCTTCTCATTTTCCAAAACTGCTTGAAATATTAACCAATGAAACAATAAAAATTTTGGCCCTTAATTAACTATTATGAACGCTCTTTCCTTCGATTCAACAATTCGTGGGTTCGAATCCCCCTTTGGCTTGGTTGGTTGTAGTGGTTCAGAGTCCACTTTAAACCGCAGGTCTTGGTCTAAATTAGCTTTTGTGTGTGAGAAATGACCGTTGAGCGACAAATAAACCAAATCTATCAAGAAGCTCATTGGTTCGATTCGCATTTCGAGTATTGTTGTTTTTATTGGTAATCAACCAAATCTAATCAAGAGCTAACTGGTTCGATTCTCATCTCGAGTATTGTTGTTTCTATTGGTTTGGAATCCTCTTTAAACTTCTTCCAATTGAATCAGGCCTCGTAGGCAAAAAGTGATTGCAGAATGAAAAACAAAAAATTGGATAGTAAAATTTTTTTATAAACTATTCATTCAACCATACTACTTTCCATGACTTGCATTTTATTACAGATTTTAGTTTTCTTTCAAAAAAGACAAATAATGTAAAAAAGTCAGACAATTTTTCTAGTAAAATAAGTTACCGGATATCGCATATAGTATTTTGTGAATCACTATCGCTATTTTTCACCCATATTTCAGGTAAATAAAAACGGAAATATTTCTAAATTTTCCTTTACGAAAGGAATGTGAAATAGAAACTGCCTCAAGTCCCAGAACACTTTTTTCCGGGGAAAAAAAAAAAAAAGTTTTCACATTCCAGAAGTCGTTAGTCAAGATCATGAAATCTAAAAAGAAGTAAAAAACTACTATCAATAAAATAAATGACGTGGCTTTGAATTTTGGTTGAAAAAAAAGTTTTAAAAAGTTTGAAAGTAAATACAAAATTCTATATTGCATTTTATATGTTTTTTCGTATTTGCAATTCATATATAGTCGATTGCACAGTTCTTGTTATTATTTTCTGCGTCTATTTGTCATGTCAATTTATTCAAAAAATATAATAATATTGCTTGGGAATTTTTCAGAAGTTTTTGCTTCGAATAAAGGCATCGAAATCCACAGCAAATCTTTTTCTAAACAATTACGATATGAAAAGATCTTTCATTACTCAATGCAATAGAAGTACATCAATCAGAATTTTCCTTAAATTCCAATCATTTTAAAAATTCATCGGGAATTCAAAATAATGATCTTCTAAAAGATATTCAATTTTTTTCACTTCTTTCTTGACTTCCCATCAAGATTCCCAACAATAAATCTATCTTGGGAGTTTAAATTCCTTTTGGGATATGAATGTTTGTAGAGATTTCGAATCCATTTTAAAACCATAGACTCTGTCAAATTTGTTTCTATGTGAAAAAAGAGTTAATAGAATGGGAAATTATTAAATTAATCATCATTAATATTAAAATATATGCTTTCTATTGAATTATTGAAAATATTTATGATATAATTTCCTTATCATTCCTGATGTTTATCCAATCTAAAGAACTGAAAGATACTGTTTCCATTTCAAGTTCTGTTAATTATAAATTTAATTTTAAAAATAAGTAACAAACTAGAATCTGGAATGTTGAAATTCTGGAATTCAGTTTAATATTGTTTCTGTATTCCCATTTCGGACTTGGATGTATAGCGTCCCCTGTCTCAGCAACACCTATGACGTCATCAACAAGGAAGTTAGTCCCTCTCCAGCAACCATAGGAATGAGACATATATTAATATGACCTTTATGTTTAGATTTCATTTTGTTTTATTTGTAGTACATTTATTTGTAGTACTGTGTTGTGCTCAAGTTGTATATTAAATGGTAAAAAATTACTTTTGAGCTATTTAAGGAATTTATTTGTTTTTCCTATTCAACCAGATAAATGCTACAATAAAATAATGGCTGCCCAACGTGCGACCCGAGTTCGAGTTTCGTTTCGGTGTTAAAAAAAAATTCTACCCAGAATTAAATTTTGTTGTTGGAGGGGAACTCAAAACTTTTTACAGGATACCTCCTGATATGTTGTGTTATATAGTTTCGTGGAATTATAATCTCATCCGAGATAGATGTTTGATATCCGATTTCCAGAAGATTTGAAAATTTCAGATAAGTTGCTGTTTTTATATATTTTAATTTCTCATAATTTACTCTAAAGAATTACAACCGTAATAGATGAGTGTTAATGTTTAGGCTCTTGTGTGTGTGAGAGAAAAAGAGAATATACAACAATATAAGAAGTTTTTTTATAAGTAACGCTATTTGTCTTTGATAGAAGTGTTATTAGTTTATGTTTTGCGATTTAGAACAATCTTATTACTTGCGATAGTTATTTGTTTGATTTGATACATATATTTCATGTTTTTATTAAATGCGTAATATTTGGTATTAAAATATTTAATTAAAAGAAACATTTATTTTATTATTATATTTGAAGTATTATTGTATGTGAATTATGTAAAGAAATTAATGAATAATAAGTAAAATTGTTAATTCTGAATATTATATTTGAAAATATCTCCTTTACAGTGTGATAATGTTTCGAAATTGAATTATAAAATTAATTGTTTGATGACAGTGCATTTTTCATGATACGATACTTTTGTTTTGATTTAAAACATGAAACGAGGCATCACAAACGCCCGTTGTTTTGTCTTTCATAGATTTTTGTCTGGGGTCTGGAGATCATGTACAAAAATTTATCATTGAATAGCAAATAAATAAAATTTCGTAAAATTTTTTAAATACAAAATATTTATATAAACTTTAACTGTTTGTCTTCCAAACTTATAATTTTATTGAGTTTGGGATTCAAAGATAAAAATGTTAATTTTATAAAAAAAAAAAAAACTATAATAATGACAATTTCATATAAAATAATACAATCGATTAATTTTAACTAGTGCCATAAAATTATTAGCACAAAATAAGCAAATCGAAACACTTTTTGCTTTAAATAATATACAATAGAAAAATATCTGTTATATTAGGTTCGCTTAGCAATTCAAAATTCTGAATAAAATCAGAATTATATGTAAAACTTTTTTTATAAATGTTCTCTTACTTTAACCTCGGTAGATAAATTCTATACTGCAATTTACGTATGACAAACAATTCTCAGATTGTTAGAATAATATATTAAATAATTTTAGGACCTAAAACTTTTAAATGCTGATTGCAAAATGCATTTTTTATTGTTTTATGTAAATATTATAACTTTATGTAAACGCAACTTTGGAACTTAAGCTTATAAATATTTACACTCAAAACTTTCTGGTCTTAAACGAAATTTTATGAGCTCGAGATGTACTGCAATATTTATTTGGCTTGAATTATTTATGAAATTCTCAATAAACCTCAGTGTTTACGAAAAAAAAAAGAATGTTCTTTAAATGGTACTAAATTAAAAAGCAGTGGAATTTTTTCAGGGCCATTTCCTTTTAATGAAAATAAATGAGAGAATTTTCCTTTAAAAATAATGTTTTCACCATTACTTAGATTTTTACCACAAGTAAATGAAGTATTTTTTATAAAAGAGTTACTCAGAACATGTGCACCCAAACACACATCTAAACCGCAAAATCTGAATACTTACTTTATGATGCAAAGTTTTCAAATGATTTAATTAGTAATATTAATGGATTATTAAAAACAGGGCAGTATTTGATTAATTTTTAAATTATCATTTGCAGAATTTTTCTGCGACTATAATTTTTCTTTATCCTTTTTTCCAAAATAAAATCAGGGTCTAAAATACAAATTTTCACAAACAGTCCTTTTTTAAATAAGATTTATTTTATTAACTTACAACATTAAAATATTCAATTTTGCACGTGGGTGGCGAATTATTAAATGATTTCTGAAATTACCGTTAAAAATCATTTCTTATTGTGTGTGAAGTGTCACAATTATTTTTTACAGTAAGTTGTAACTTTTATCCTAATTAAACATTTAAATTCTTAATTTTATGCATGTTGAGGTATATAAAGAGATTTTAAACTTCTTACAGCTTAACATAAAATAACAATTTTTAAAAAATAAATTAATGTCTCTAAATATTAAACTTATAATTATTTTCGAAATGAGCTCACACACATACAAAATTGAACAGCATTGAGCAAAATCGTTATTATTTTAAAACAAAATGTTATAAATTAAATTATTTTATCATTCTACAAGATATTTTACATTAAATTCTTTTTTATAAAATATGCAAATTTACTTTGGATTTTTTAATGTTAATGTTTCAAAAATAATGCCACAATAACACTTAAACCAGAACACAAATTTTGTTCTATCATTTTATTAAAATTCATTGTTCATTTATTAAAATTACCTTACTATGAAGGGGACACGCTACATATACGTGAAACTAGCATGTCGAGAAGATGATTGTGGTTTTGTTTGTTTGTCGCTCAACAGTTATTTTTTGCACACGAGGACTAATTAGACTGTTTGAAACTACTGTTTAAAGTGGATTTCGAACCATTGCAAGCATCCAGGCCTAATGTGAGATTTGAACCAATGAACTGTTGAAGCGAGGGCAAGAGCGCAAACCATTCTGCTACCAGTTTTTGGCAAAGAGGCTTGTGATATAGTTTTTCAAAGCATTCATTAAAATATATGGTGGTTATGATCTAAAACTGTATTTAGAATGAAGACGTACAATAGGTTTCTCATATACAAATTACATTTGAACATACAACATTGGTGAAAAGTTGTTTGTGTCCCTCACGTAAGACGGAGAAGTACTTACCAGCATGTTTCTGACGTTGATAGTGGGAAAATTTGAGCATACATAGATTGTGATTTGTCATATACAATAATGGATCTCAATAGTCAGCTATTATAAACATCTGAAACATTAAACAGTGAATAAATTACCTTCATGAACTTAAAGGATTGTACAGCGCAACGTCACGAGCGCTGAATCAGGAATTTGGTCATTTTCCCAATATGTTCTGCACAAACAATTCAATGACATGTGCAATGGAGTGTACTGTTAACTATGTGACCATAACTTTTGAAAAGTTCCAAGTTCAATCCCAGTCACTATAGAGCAAAAGTAAGCATAAGTTGCCCTTCTGATTTTTGTATGTCCGTCTATGAGATTTTAATTCGCTCTCACGTGAAAAGGACTATTACCTATGAAAATTCTTCTGGGAGAAACAGGGCAAGTTGTCAAATTCATAACAATGAACTTTGATTATTAGCTGCAAACTACACAATGTCAAATAAAACAATCTAGAGCTTACCGTGGCTTTACGGTAAAATCACATTCTTCAGTATAAAAGTCCCTAAGTTCGGTTCGCGTCATTAGTGAAACAAAAGCAGATAGATGCTAAATTTCTACTTTATTCATCATGTCTGAGAAATTGAGTACTTAGAAGATTATCAGATTTCTTTCATTGTGACACGTAGATGAACATATATCCTTTTGACACACCTTTTGAACATATATCCTTTGAATTAAATTTTTCTGAAGATAAATATCAGGCTTCTGAATTATTGTGGTAAATACATTAGAAAAAATATTATTTTAGCTTCCAAATTTGTTTTTTATTTAAATAAGATTAAATTTTTATTCAAAAAGTGAAATCATTTAGTTTTAAGTAAATATTACTTTTCAATTGCTCTCTTAAGAAGTTCAATGAACGGAAAGCATTCAAAATCTTCCAACAATCCGATCCAAATGAAAAGGCCTTATAATTCTTTCAATTGCTTATGGAAATCAAATGTCTATTTAAAAAATTGCATATCATATATATATATATGAGACACTCTTTTCAATATGCAAAATATGCTCGAATCATATTGAATTTTATGCATTATAACCAAGCATTTTTTTAAATATTAACAAGTTTTTCCTTTAAAGAGATTTTCTTTTGTAAGTTGGAAATCTAATAGAATTAGACGAAGTGATTTTATGAAAGTGAGCTATTTTCAGTTTTCTAGATATCTGTGAACATGCGACTCATTTTTATTAATTTTCTAGCTATTAAATTCCAATTTGGCACACTGAATTAAAATTTTAAAATTAATCAAAGAATGTATTATTTTAGAACAGAAATTATACTTAGGTAATCAATAATTCAAAAAAGTTGAACTAAATTGTTTACTATAGACAAAATACTGAATTTTTTTTATAGAGAATAGATTAAAAAACTTAAATATTGAAAAAACATTATTTGCGCCTTTAATGAAACATTCCAGAAAAATTATTTGTTTTACTAGAAAATATGAAATAATTATACAATGTACAAAATGCTAAAAATAGGCAAAAATGTGTCAAAAAAAATTAATGTGAATTTAACATCCTAAAAACCTGTGATTTTGCTAGAGTTAAAAAGTTTCGAAATGATTTACTAACACCATTATTTATATATTAATGTATTAATAAGTGATATTTCAAAAATATATAAATTACATAACCTTATAAAGGCCTTAAATGTCTTATATTAAACGTGATTAAATTTATTACTAGTGTATATGCCTTATATATTCTAAAATGGTTTTTCTAAGCAATTCTTGAATTGTCTCGATTATTTTAAATAAAAATTTAAAAAAAAAAAATACTTATTTTGAACTGAAATTAAAACTTTTATTGGATAAAAAATTTATATGTATTTATTAAATTTTATTTATTTCTAAAATTTCCTACTAATTTTTGTATTGTAAGGTTAATTTATTGTTAGTTCAATCAAATTTTTTTAATGTAGTATAATTTGAATTTTAAATTATATTATTATCACTTAATGTATTAGGAAAACATTTGACACTTTAGAGAGCTTTAAAATTTGAAATGAAATTAAAATTCTTCAAAGTCTTGCAGTCTCTATTGTCCTATTTACTCAAGCTGATATATAAATAATTAACTCTGGGTTTTAGTTCATGTATTTGTGAGTTCGATTCCTACGTCAGTGTATGTCGGCAATCGCTTACATTCATCTTTGAATAGTATGTTCAATCAAATTAATTCTCTTGTATGTTATAAAAGCTGTCAGTTAAATTATGGGTAATCTCGAATGTCAAAGAAATAAACCGCAGAGCAATAAACATACCAAACTTCATTATTTTATTCCATTAAAGTAATATCCCTTTTGTCTAAAAAAACCAACCATAAAGTGACAAACAAACCAAACTGCTTTCACTTCAAATTTTGCCTACTTTTAGAATAAATAATTAAAAAAAAAAGGATTTTTTAAATAACGTTATATACTGTCTTGTTTTCTTCAAGAACATTTTCTAAATGAATTAGTTTACCACATCACCAAAAACATGCTTCGAATAAATCAGACACTTAATTTAAGTTATAGACTGAAAAAAAAAATTGAACCACCGACAACCATGAAATAAGTTCGAAAGTCTTAAAGCTAGCATTGTCTTCTGGTCTCACGTATTAGGAATTTATTTGATCTCTGTGATCCACGGCACGTTCGTTCCGGTTTGTGTGCGTAATAAATAAGTAATTTCCGAAAGGCTGAGGAACTGTTCCGAGAAGCTATTCTCCCTGCGTGCTGGCTTCCCTGCAATGTGTGTAGAAATACTGAGAAAGAGCCCTTACAAAGAGCTTCCTAAAATAATCCGCAGGGAGACATAGCAGTTCGCTTTTCACAGCCACGGTATTTTTACCTTATGGTCGATCATAAGTTAGAATTTATTTTTTTAACATCGAAAATGCTTTTAGACCGGGTGTAAAAAGCACGATAAATTGTTCGTCGCGTGGGTTTAGAAAGCTAAAATCTCATAGAATGTACTCCTATATGATCATTAATCAAAAATAATTCGTTTTTGAAACAAACTTTTTAAATGCGGTAAAGATATCTCATTTCAAAAAATAATATGTTAGTTCTAATGTAATATATTTATATTATTTGTTAATGATATTTAAATGCTATTATTTATCACATATTATCAGTATAAATCAATCCTTTAGTTAAAAATGAAAAACGATTATCTATTTAATTAGATTTTATAAAATAATATAAACAAACTGTAAAAAAGAAACCACAATATAGCTGTAAGCATGTAATAAAGTGTTCTTATAAAATTTTGTAAAACAGTATAAGCCAAAACTCAAAGAACAAATCAAAATATATTAAGAATCTGGAGAATAAGATGTAATTATATGTGAAAAATATGATTATATATTATTTTCACGTATAATATAAAAAATATATTATTTTCATATAATTATATGAAAAATAATAAAAAAATAACAACAATATATACTATTCATTGTTGTAATCATGTAGACTCAATGGAATCTCTAAATTATATATAACTGAAAGGCTGGTTAAAAGAAAACCTTTTATCCACGAATTACTTTTAAAGTAAAATATGAAATTCTACGCAGATATATAAATCAATAGTGTCAGAGTTATTTAAGCAGTTTAAACAAATTTAATGCTGAATCTAGTTATACTTTGCTATGATGAGATTAGTTATTTAATCATATTTCCATCATTTTTATGCAATTGTGAGGCCTACATTATCCTCTGCTTATTAAACTAAGATTATATCTGAATGATCAGCGCTCTAGTTTTCAACAGTTTGCAGCTTAAACTTCTGCCTCTGGCATGGAGGTTAATCGAAGTTATATTAATTATCAAGTTTAGGCTGTATGTCAGATTAAATTAGACATTATGGGCAAAACATGATCGTAGAAAAGTAGGTTATATGTATATATCAAATCCATTAAAATGTTAGCCTAGCTGGTACCTTTTTTGCAAGAGCTCTGCCCTTTGTTTCAGCAGTAAGTAGGTTCGATTACCACCTCGGTCTTTTATGTTTTCAATAGTTCGGAATCTACTTACATTTAGAAAACAACAACCGTAAACTGATTATCAATTTAATTAATTAATAAATTCTATTCACCTCCATAGTAATTATTTGTTATCGAGTTGAGTAAAATATATTAATTCATTGCTTTGATTAATCTAGTACTTAATATACCATTTTTTTAAGCAGCTAAGCTATCGTAAAACGTATGGGAAGTGTACTTTTGTCGTTAATAGTTCTAAAACGCATACATTTTAAAAAATAATTTTAAATTTCAAGACAGTTACAGAAACTGTATTTAAATAAATCTAGATATTTTTTATATGATATAGCTCTTTTAAATTTTATTTGAATTTTTTATTGTATTAATTTCTTATCATATTATTCAGAGATATGATGTTCAAATATATCGCTCTCATTCCTGTGACCTAGAGTTTGTTGACAACTTTGTTAAAATTTATGACAGTCTATATCTTCATTTTTTCTTGACAACTATTTCCTTTCAAATATTTATTAATGACATTAATTTAGAAGTTATTAAAACGCAATTAATACTATTTTTTCATTTAAATAACTATTTATAGTTTTTTCTGCTAAAATAAATAAACTGTAACTATTTAAATTCGACTGTAAATTTAACTGTAAACTTTTGAATAATTTTGTAATATTAGGTTGGGGAAAAAGAAATCCATTATTTTTACGTGAACTTTATGTAACTTCTTTTGGATTCACTTTGTAAAAAGGTTTAAAACAGCTTTCATGTAGATTTTTAGGTCTTGCGCGTTACGACTGCTGACATGCGGTTAACTTCGATCATTTTTGATATTTTATAGACATTTTCGACGATGCTGTATCCACATGCGAGGTGCATCTCTAACATCAAAAATACCCGAACGGAATCGACGAAACGAAAATTGTACGTTACTGGTTGTTACAGTCTTATATGGGACGATAAACACCCTTCACAATTTTAGACACCCGGCTATCTTTTTCGCCGTTACAAGAGAAAAACGAAAATGTATCGAATTTTCTGTTTGTTGTCTTCCATTTTTAAAACCTTGTACTCGTAACTGAATGAATCAAACAAAAAACCGCAAGAGGATATTTTAGTGTCAAATGTCACCTTTCCAACGAGCATAAATCTGATATTGTTTGATAGATACCTCACGAGATAACGATCACTACAGACGTCTTCCGAAAAAATAATGGATTACTTTTTCCCCAATCTAATATATATTATTCAGTTCTCTTTTCATAAAGTGTATTGTAATATTTTTGAAAATTATATTTTCATTTTTCATTTTAAAATTATATTTTTACTTTTCTTTGATAACAAGCAAATTTTACCATACTTTTCATAAATAATTCAAGACCTAAATTTAAGACATAAAATATTTCTCTCATTTCTGACTAAGATATCTATGTCTGGCAAAATGTAAATTATTTTCAATTTAGCATCTCGCTTTTACAGACATCATTACTGTCAAAATGCAAAAAATCAATTTATTTAACCATATATAAAAAGCAAAGTAGAGAATGTAATTAAAAATTGAAATTTCTTAATTGAAATCTTTTGTTTTAAATAAATGGACAGCAGTACATATATGCTTTTGAAATGAAGTGAAATCAGCCAAGCAATCTTCCAACTCATTACGTATTCCAAAAGAATATTTCCGCACCGTCGGCACTCCTTGTTGTACTCCTTCGTTTAGTAAAGAGATGCTGAAAAAGTCAATTTATTTTCCAACTGCAATTTGCAGAGCACAAATGTGCCTTAAACTTACATGAAAAAGAGTTTACCAGTACCTCGCCAAGTCGTTCGCCACTCTCTCCCCTTAGTTTTTTTGCAAAAGAAAGGAGAACGGGAAACATTTGGAACATTGGAGTAATTGTCGTATCGTGTTAAAACGTTCGTCTCCACCTACTTCACCATTACCTGAAGTTCTCTATGAATAATAAAAATGGCGTTTTAAGGCTGTCTCTTAAGTAAAAGGAAACCCTATTTTAGTAATATTTTCGTAAAACGTTAAACGAGAAAAATATTTTAATACAGGAAGAAGTATAAATGCTCTAATCTCTCTTGCTCGTTTGTTTGTGGTTTTTGAAATTTGTACTATCTTAATAAACGACAAGGACTTTGGCACTACTTAAAGGATAGCCTTATATTGGTGAAAGAGTTTTCGTAAATTTCTGCCATTCACTGCATTTTGCCATTCTGCAAATCTTCTGTAGATTAATGGTCTACATTCACAATGAATTACAGTGGAAAGCAGCTAAGCATCCGTCTTTCCATGTCTTTGTGATAAGATTATTATTTTCATAAGGGGAGGCTCTAAATTCAAATCTAAACACTGTTGAATGATAGGAGATTATTGATTTTTTGCTTCTTGTATTCGTGTCTATTAAAGCAGGTACTTAGAAATATTCAGTATTGCCTTCCTCGTAACACAGGAATATGGCAAACTAGTAATTAAATGTTTTCCTGTGAGACAAATACCCAGTAGATGCTTAAAAGAAGCTATGGTCAAAGCACCAGATAGATATGAAAAAAAGAAGAAACATCAAAAGGATCTCCTTTTGTCCGAGTTGATAACTGAGTGGTCAGAACTTCATTTCAATAGTTCATCATCCAACTCTCACCCCGGGTGTGGATGTCTGTAGCAATTCGGAATCGTCCTAGCTGAAGATCTTAGTCAAATTAACTCTCGTGTGTTGTCGTAGATGACATACCACACATAACCAACCCGTTATTGAACATTAGAACCCTTGAAATTTCACCTCGAAAAGTTCAGTCTTAATACTTGTCCATTATGAACTCAATGACAAGTAGTTAAATATGAATGTTTAGAGCATATGAGTTTTGGAAGAAATAAACTTTTACACAATTTAGTTCCTTACGTTAGAAAATTGAGGTATTTATTATATTTCATTGATCAGAATACATACTCTTCCAAAAATCATTTGTAATTGTGAATGGAAAATATAAGTTAAAAAATGCATATGTTTGTATGAGGTAGTGATGTCCAGTATAATTGTTTACATTACTGAAAGCTTACGAATTAACGTAGCGAAAGTAGTTCAACATTACAACTGATTTTAAAATACAAGCAAAGCTTAAAAACAAAGCTATTCAAATCAGAATTTCCAAACTGTAATGTTTCAGTCATTATTTTAACAAACAACAGAATAGTTGTTAGTGATAAATACCATATGTATCTCACTTTTAGTATTATCTTATTAGTACATTTTTACAAATAACCTTACTTCTGCTCTGACGGATAAAAGACTAGTTCGATTTTAAAATAAAAGATATATCAAGAAATGAATGAAGAAAATGAATTGAAATACAATGAATTATCCTTTTCTAGTACATTAATTGAATTCTGTGTAACTTATGATTTATCATCTATTTATCCTTGCATCGACATCAGAAATGTTCTTGGCAATCTGCCAAAAAATACCATTGCTTTCTCGAGTAAACAGATACATTGTTTGCTATTTATAAATGGTTTCAACATTATTTATACATTGCATTTTAAAGTACCATAAAGTATATGTAAACATTTGAAATTAGATTAAATTCTTATGAATTTTTGATTAATTTCTAACGTAAATTAAAAAAAGCTAAAGAATTTGTCATACATTATATTATTATCAGTTATTATTAAATTTTGTAAAATCTAGGTCCTTAAAAATAACGTTCAGTTATGAATTTTTTGGACATGTAATTATTGATGATTTTTTTAGTTATTTTTCACTATGTCATCCCCCATTTACTATTTTAAAATTACTTTTTATAAAATATTATTATTAGATTCAACATCTATTTATTAGTTTTTATACATTATCATAAATAAAATATATATAATAGGTTTCCAAAAATAACTTTAAAAAGTGATGATTTTTTCTGTTACTTTAGTTTAAGATATATCCTACCAAAACTTAATGTAAGAAAATGCTTATTTGTGATTATATGCCACATTTTATCAGTAAAAAAATTAAATAACATTTCAATCAATAGAAAAAATCAAACTATGTTGCCGATATAATAGTTTTTGAAATTTATCTTTAGTTAGATATTTATACTAAAACACAAAACATACTTAATCTTTCTTTACTTTCAATGATAAAAAAAAAAAAAAAAAAGAAACGCCGAAAACAAATATTGATATAATAAATGGATGGATTCTTATGATTTTTGTATTATTTCTGTTCTTTGGATTAGAAAATATGTTCTTTACATTTTATGCTACCCTATTTTCCTTTTAACCTGGTTTCCTTCGGTAATATTTTTTGTTTTCATTTGATTTGATTTGGTTCTCATTTTGTAATCTTTTCTCTTAAATCTTTCGTGTTCAATCTGCATAAGATATAAATGGTTTCCTTGTTCTGTGTTCTACACAATAAATTTTTAGCTTTTACTTGGAAAACATATTTACATGAAATGAAAGTTTTTTATTTTTATTTTATTTTATTCTTATGAAATCTTCGAGTAAAGCTACAAACAGGGAAAAACTTCAAAAGTTATAGTAAATTTTGTTTCCTTTACGAATTGAACCACTTAACTTTAGTTCTAATAACTTCAACATAAGGAAATATATGGTATTTGTTCTTTTCGAATTTCTTATGTATTTTCATACTTTAAATGTATTTAATGTTATTTTCCATTTTTTTAAAAATCTGAAAGAAAAAATGATTTGTTCATGCTCATTGTTTCAATATATGTTGTTGACTCAAATATTATTCCTATAGTTTGGCTTTCGCTTTTTATTCATATTTTGCATCTTTTCATTAATGTAAACCTGTTATATCTTAATTTTACTTCTAAAACCTTAAAGAAAAAATATCTTCTCTTAAAAAAATCTTTATTTCCTGATACTTACTGAGAAATTCTATTTTGTTGCATTATTTTAATTCAGTGTAGTAATAATATTTAGTATAATATTTATACGCAGTACTATAATGATATTCAGTGACACAGAATAGTGAAGCGAACAAAATCAAATATAACGAAGTCATAATTTTTATTTTCTAATGAGAGAAGAAATTAAATTTTCTCGTTTAACACTTTAAATTTTTAATTCTTACTATGATATCTTCCACAAAATATTTAAAAGTTGGTTTGTATTTTAATAACTATAAATAAAATATTGTTCGCATATTAAATTTTGTTTAAATGTATTTAAAATATTTTATAGAATATAAATATTTTACCTTCGACACACATCAATCTAAAGATTTATTATTTTCTTTTTTTCTTCATTAAGCCCCCCACCCACACACACATATTACTGTTTTACAAAAATACTTAGAATGTTTTTGTAATGAAAGTTTCGTGAAAAAGGAATTATTTGGTTATTCAAATTTGCTTAGTTAGTAAATTAAGACCCATATTTAAAAATACATGTTTCTGCTAAACGAAAGATAATATTTCAAAACTGTAAATAATTCATGATTCAATGCTGACGAAATTATTAATTTAAACTGGATAAAGGTGCAAATGAAGTTTATAAGTTACTTTTTATCTAGTGATTTCTCCACTTACTTGAACTTTATATTTGAGACGTTAAAGAAGGTTTTGGAACATATTTAAGGAAAAATTTCGTTTTTGTGGCTTGAAATACTGTAATTATGAATGTATCTGCCAGTTCCAACGTCTTGTGTATAAGTTATCATACTTTTAAGAAACACGATATAATTGTTCTTCATGCTATGAAGTAATCATATGAAAAATGTCATTTTTTATGTTCCCATGATGCCATAATAGTAAAGATAATTGATTATAATAATATATTTAAACATCTTGCTTTTTTAGTAATTATAATATCCATGAAATAGCTGAATGCCTCTTTTTTATATGTCCATGTTGCCTTTATCGTGAGGATAATTGAGCGATAATGATAAATAAATTATGATAAAATCTATTTTTTATTTATTTCCAAACTTTTGTAAATGTTTGGGAAGTTATTTTGCTCTTAAGGTAAAAGAACTGAGCTGGTTGTCAAATTTTCAGAACTTCAATCTTCAGTTCGACAATTCATTGGTTCGATTCCCACTTCATGATTTGTTGTAATGATTTGACTCCTAAGTCTTATGTTTTGGTTGAAGTATTTTTATATTTACAAAATTTTGAGCTAACTTACCTGCAAATCAGTATCTGTCATTTTAAATTAATTACGTTAGTTGTTGAAGTTAAATTCAGGAGTCAAACTTGTTTTTAATTAAAAGAAAGATAATATATATGAAACAAATTATATATTATTATACTATACACTTTTATAAAAGAAAAACCTATAATTTCTTGTATAAATGTGTATAGTTACAGTATAATAAATAAGAATATTCATTTAAAGTAACGAACTATTATCATCTCCTTATCTTTTACCCAATTTAATATAACACTGTGACGAACGTTAATACATTCCAGGAGAAAAAACATTTCCCGACAACGCATCTGAAAATTTAATACCTACGTTCATTTATCAAAGAAACTCTGCTCGTGAATTAATCACTGTGAATTATTCATTGTTGGCAAAATTCCAAAAGAAAGTTGAATGTAACTTATCACAATTATATTTACTTAAATTACATTTCATTATATTCAGTACTTATTAAAAAAACAAATACGAATTAAATAATTTTTACATGCTACTTTAAATGTGGAATAAATTGGAATAAAAAAAATAACGCAATTAAAAACTCACAAATTCGACTAATTTAAGTAACTTAAAAAGTTTTAACTTTTTTTACAAATGTTTAGGTAATTTTTAAAAGAAGTTTCTAAATTTGGCAAAAGAACGCTATTGATAATTACAGTGTATCTGTAAATTATTTTCAACGAATATTTTTAATTAGAAAGAAATTAGAAATTACATGATAATCTATTTTTTTATTACTAGGATTACATATATATGACATAATTATTACACAAATATTTGAATATTATATAAGTTACATTTTATTAAAATAAAATTTATTTCCAATTAAATAAATTTTTTGGCCATTTAAATCAATGAAACAGCTTATAATGACTTGTGATGATGCATAATGTTGATAAATATAGAAATAATTTTTGTAGTTTTAAAGAAAGTCATTCAAAAAATAAATTTATCATTTTAATAATACTTTCTTATTATTTTATTGCCCTTATTTCACGAAATATCATATGTAGTTATTTATAAAGTAAACCAAATTTCTAAAATATATATTTTCTTTAAACTTACTTAATTGTATTCAAATACATTTTTAATTTTAAACTGCACTTTGTTCTATCTGTATTATATATTTAATAGTATATGTTGATAATTAGTAAAATAGTTAATTTAAATTTATTTTTGATTTATGCTTAATTAAAGTTTTTTTTATAAATAATTTTAAACAAACAAATAAAATTTATTTCTCTCTCTTTCTCATTGTTGTATAACAAATCTCTCTCTCTCTCATTGTTGTATAACAAATCTCTCTCTCTCTCATTGTTGTATTACAAATCTCTCTCTCGTTGTTGTATTTTCATTTTTTGGAAATTTATTTTGTATTATAAAAGCACAAAACCTTTTAAATTATATATAAATAAATATATTTTTTGGAAAGAATTTCTAATAACCAGTTTTCATTGTCAGATAGAAATTGCAAGTTTAGTGAGTAAAAATGCACTGCAGATGTATTGAAAGTGTATCATTCGTAAATATTTCAAGCGACGTAAAATCATTTTTCATTTAAGCCGTTCTGTTGAGACATGAAATTTATACAAGTATTCCCTGCTTTTTAATTAAGCAATTTTCACTTATAAATCCCAGAAATATTGGATTGTCCTGAAAGTTAGTGCCGATATTTTAGGACAATTAAATCGCAGCTGATTTAAATATTGATATACATTTATT
This sequence comes from Latrodectus geometricus, assembly GCA_026290005.1. Lineage (NCBI taxonomy): Eukaryota > Metazoa > Arthropoda > Arachnida > Araneae > Theridiidae > Latrodectus > Latrodectus geometricus. Next base: position 121,833 of record JAPDSC010108970.1, read on the forward strand.
AAATTATATCGGTGCCATTCTGCTCCACAACCTTTCTCCATCTTTCGTGTAGCTTGAGAATTCTGTCCTTCCAGAACCTCTTAGATTTCAAGGCAAAACATTTGTCCAAATGGGTTTTGATCTCAACCAAAGAGTCGAAATTTTTTCCATTAAGGGAAATCCTTTATCCAGCATCCCTGCCATAAACAGCGCATTTTTCATTTGCCGCTTGTGTGGCATTTTTGCCCTTTCGAAAAAAAGAAAAGCATTAAATGCCTATAATGCACTTTATTTGCTACCCTATTCTAAGGCGTACGAAACTGATAAAAATTAACGAATCGTAACCAAACTTTTTTCCAAATATGATTGAAGCTATCTCTTTTAGAATATGTACACATGTCATTTGTTTTCAATGATTGTGATATATTTAGTCAGGTCTCTCTCGCGCTACATACCGAAAATCAGCACGAACTTTCAGGACAATACAATACATTTATATTATTGCAAAGAGTAATTTTAAGCATTTAGAAATAGCTTTGTGTGAGGTTAATAATACAAAATTTCGTAAACTTTCGTATATAATTGGTTCTTGAATATTAGCACAAATTTTCAATAATAAATGGAGCATACGTAAGAAGATGTGTACTAAAAATGCATTTTAGGTATTTATTTATCAAAATATGTATTGATAATGTGTAGCTAACGAAGCATACCTAAATGCTAAAATAAATAGCTTTGTTTGTAGAAATAAGTCATTTCCTTAAAAAAAAAACTTTGTTAGAATTGTAGGAATACACACTGCCTTTCTTCTTTTTATTGATATAGATATAATAACATGCTGCTTTCTCAATCACTTCCAGAACTTGAGATGTGCGTTCTCCATAGGAAGAAGAAGATTCGCCAGAGAATCAACTCCAGCATTAAGCCTTTCTCGATGTCTTTTGCCGGGATTTGATTTCGTTTGTCCATCTTTTGGCGGGACGCGGACAGTGAAAGTATTGCATCAATTAAGGGTGTTTGCATAACAAAAGAAATAGAAATTTTGATTTTTCTCATCGAAATATATTCTTGCTGACAGTTGCTTCCACAAACATAAAAATTAAACATAAATTTTTTGCTTGATTCAAAATAGTTACAAAGTAGTTCAAAGTAGTTAAAGCAGTTCTAGACATCATGACCTGCTAAGTTCAGTTTTTGACAATTTTCTCTGTTATATATAATTTCTTAAAATAGTATCGCTCTAAAAGAGCAACTTTTGCAAAACACAAAATAAGTGCATTTTTAAGGAAAAAGATATGTAGGGGGCTCGTAAGGGAAAATTTCTTCATACAATAAAACATACCCGACTGAAATTAAGGAATAAAAATATTATGAATGAAATCGTATCTAAGTCATGATAAAGTTGAAAAAAATATCTTAAAAATAAAAGGACGTTATCATGTGTGAAATTTCTGCAATAGTCAGAGATTGATCAAGATGTATGAAAGCTTCATTCATATTTTTGGTTGCCAAAGTTTGATAATTTTTATTTTTTTCTTTCTTTATTTTCATTGTATGCTTCATTATTACTCGATATAGTATTCATTTTGACAGACTTACTGAGTGACTCATTTCCTTAATATCTTAATTTTTAGAATTCACAGGTTGAGTTCATCCATTAACCTATAGATTCCATACTAAAGATTCCTTTCAAAATTTATAAAATCACTCATCAGGTATTAAAAAGTTTCTACCTTGTAGTCACATTAATTGTGTTTCGATTGATCTTTGTGCAGTTTTCAAATTGTGTTCCGATTTCAAATAATAAATCTCAAACCTCAGATTCATAGAATCCGGAATAGGCGCACTATCATAATTTGTAGAACATAAAGGCTTTTCCCATGAATCCACCCATATTTTTCATTACCGAATAAATTATTTAAGAATTAATGTGCAAACATAGAATTAATTCCTAATTAATCTTCGGCTAGTAATTCTTTGATTGAAATTCTTAATTGGGAGGGTTTACAAATATTTAATACACAGTTTTAAAACAATATGATAATTTCAACGAACTGACATTAATTTAGATAATGGTTCATTGTGGAGTAAGTTTAGATATTTCTTTCGAAATAATAAAATTTAAGTTCAATTCCAACCCCTTGCGTTTGTACTTACTGTATGCATATCTACCGAGGTAACATACTTGTATGTTTTCGAGATTTCCTTTCTTTTGCGACAGCTGAATACAGCCCACTGTATGATAAAAGTCCTTTCAGCAGCCTATAAGACATTGTATGTTCAAAAATGTTTTACAATGATTATGTTGTTAGGCTACTCATTATACGATGTCATAATACTTAAACAAATGAACTATTTATTTATCTTAGTGTGTTATCCTTTATTTCTATAAATTCAATTCTACAATTAAATGTTTCATAATAATTTATTATATTTATTTTATTAATTACAATTAATAAAAATAATATTAATATAATAAATAAAAACTTCAAAACAATAAAAATAGAGAATTAAAAAAAATCTCAATATTTTTTTTTGGTTCCTTATTAGAGCAAATTGTAAATTTATAATTTTGTACCCCTGCTATAAATGTCATATTGATATTTTTGCAAGTTTCAGCACACTTAATATTTTTATAATGTATTCATTAATTTTTTTCTATTCTATTTGACAATTAAATTTGATTTCATTTTTCAGAAGGAGGGTCTAGATTGGAAATATAGCTTTAAAATATTCCTATTAATTTAAATGTCCGATAAAGAATTCACATGTTAATATGGATGTTAGATATAAATATTTATTTTAAGCAATAATATTTTACTTTTCAACGAGATTTTTCTTAATTACATAAATATTTCTCAAAATTTCGTATGCTACAAATGTAAATTAGGAAAACAAATTACTATATATATAACTAAATTCTATTGTTAACTATTGCCTTCCTAACAATTCGATTCCAAATAATCTGTCACATATTATCTTTAGTTTACCAATTATTGATTTTTAAGTTCTTAAGATCTCTTACAATTACATTTATCCTTGTTTTCTTTGACCTTCAAAAACCTTTTTCATGCATCAGTTGCTATCTCTTCTCTCCATATGTCTAACCATTTCATATCTTTTGATATTACATAGTTTATTATAGCATTCTCTTTGAACAGTTTTTAAATTTCGTCATTGTATTGTTTTCTCCAAGCATCCTCATCTCCGATTATTCCAAAAATAACTCTTTAAGATCTTTAAGGTCTACCCCATATTGTTAAAAAATTTTTTTGATGATTTTGGTATATTTTAATATAAAATTGCATTTTCAAAACCTAGAATATGCATGTAATTTAAATTTCGATTTTTAATACATCGTTTCTCTTTTTCATTTTTAAACTTCACTACTTTATATGATAGGTTGAAAATCTTCGCATCACTTTCACTTCTACTAAAGTCACAAAATCACTTTTCTCTTTTATTAAGGTAACTCAATGATTTTTTTTTTCCTCGTTGCCAAAAATAGAGAAACTAAAATGATAATTTTTCTGCAGTATCATGTAAATATTTCACAGTAGCATAATTTTTGGAACAGGATTTTAAGGAAAACTAAAAATTAAATTCAAAATTTGATTTACATATTAAGAAAATTACTTTGAACAAACTATGAGTTATAGAATTTTTAAATAAAGTATTGAAGTTTGTCTAAAATGTAATTAAAGATGAAGTACAAGAATTTTTAAAAATGCAATTTGAAGTTTATTCAAACGAAATCTTGCATAAAAAGCTTAAAAAATTGTAATTATATTAATTCCTTGAAAACAAAGTATATTTATGCTAATATATATATTAAATACTGGGCATTGGAATGTTTAATGTGTTTAAAAAACGCTGTAACTGTAATTTAGATATAAATCCGAAATAGTGTTTTGATATATTTCGACAAATCACAATGTCAAGAGTTATTTTTTATCTTAATTTCATGTATTTCTTATCATTCTAGCTTATAAATATTTACTAAGGCACGAAGACATTTTGTCAAAATGAAATTTTCTAATTTAAAAGTAACAATTTATTTTTTTCGATAATTTTGTATCGAGCGAATTTTTACCTATACACATTTATAAAGCAATTTAAAAAAAAAATCTCTCAATAATAAAGATAGCTTTATTACAATTAAGTATGTACATATTTCCACTGCACTTAATTTTTTTCTGTATAAATTACATGGATATACTTCGTTTTTTTCACATTTAATCTTCACTATTTTATATGATAGCTCGAAAATCTTAAGCAATGAAGTATTATATTAGCTACTCCATTACTGCCTTGAATACTTAACTGTTATTTCCGTGTTTTTATCATTTGTGACATTTAATTATAAAAAGTCACTTTAAAAAGCATTGATACTAAATGACGCTCAATTTTCTGTGGAAATGTTCTCATTTCCATATGAATGCAATAGCTTTTAGATATGTGATACTTCACATTCTACATCTAATTGAAAAAACATTTCATACTTTGTTATAGTTGAACAAAACTTTCACTGTTTAATAGTTTGCTTCCTTTAACAATCCTGAACTTAATAACTGTTTTCCTTTTTCTATACGAATTTCAACCTTCTTTCCTCTTTCGTTGAGTTTTTCTAAGTAGTTCTTTATATCTCTACCAAAGTTTTGAAAGATCAAAAGTAACTAGGAATCCGGTATTGATTCTTATCGATTTCATTATGTTTTTCATTCCTGTGAAAAAGAATCTATAGCAAACAATAAGAGAATTTAATTCCATAAACAAATAGTAAAGCTTTATTTACTTTATATCAATCGTTACCACGTATTTTTTTTCTTTTCACTAGAAATATATTAAATCTCTGTTTCTGCCAATATTTATCTTACTTTATCTCGTATAGTAAAAGCTATGAGGAAAATTTAATTTGAAACCATTCTTATAAATAGAGTAACTGATTAAAATGAAGTAATCTAATACTAGATATTTAGTAAGAGTTTTTCTCACCCTTTAATTTTAAAATCTCTATAACTATCGTCCTAAAAATAATGACGATGTATTTAAAGATTATATACGCTAAGCTAAGATAGCTGGCAGCGGTTTTACTGAATGCATTCAAGACTCAAGTTTTTTCAAGCCAAGTTAACAATTTTGAATCATGCTGTTAAGGACCACAGTTGTTGTTGTTGTTTTTTTTTTTTTTTTTTTTTTTTTTTTTTTTTTTTTTTTTTTTTACATTGTTAAACAGGAGATGAAAAGGAATTGGACATTACTTCTAATAATCCTTGTGACATATACTCATGAGTGTGGTATACACTATAATATATACTTGTGATATACAAGATAAAATCTTTGTAGTGTACACACTTTAATCCTGATGCGCAGTTGGTTTGATTTGATATTTTCAATGATTAAGCTTAATTAACAGAAAGAATGAATAAAGGAATATATCCAATTCAAAATGAATAAATCTTCACAAAAATTTAAATCTCATAAAACGTTTAATATTTTACAACACATGAAGAGCCCAGCAATAAAAAAATACAGTAAAAAGCATCTTAAAGTGTTTTTAAGACATCATAAAAGCATTTCTCGAAACCTAACGTCATAAAAACATCTTAAACCGCCATTAAATACATTATCATCACAAACAAAAGCGAATTTAAAACCTCTTTCTAATTGAGCTTAGTTTTTAAAATAACAACTAATGTCATGGATTATAATATTGCAGAGCTATTTATTTTGAAAAGAAGAGAAATGATACTCTACTCTTTAAAGTTAAAGTATCAACAATTTACATGTAAGCAATAATATTTAAAAATTTCCGAGATAAGAATATTTATTAAAGTTCAAAGTGTGTGGAATGGAGGGGAGAGAGATAACCAATAGAAATCATCCCAAAGAGTGATTATGTGATTTATTGAAATAAAATAAGTACACACCAATAACACACGGACTCTAACTTCAACAATTAATATTGCAATTTCCCAGTGATTTATTTGATTTACACTCATAGTTTTTAATTTATTATAAAAGTTGCGTAGTCAAAATATTAGGAAGCCTTCTCAAGTGAAGCTTTAATAACTATTGAGCATGCGCTAACATAAATTTAATGGATGCAGTAAGTTATTAACGCTTTCAAGATCGATATCAATATAAGTCATGAAATTATCATGCATCTTCTTTAAACTGACATGCTGCATTAACATAACAGAATAATAATTTCTTATTTCTTAGGGAGATATTTTTGTTTTAAAATGCAAGAAATAATCATTGTTTCAATTTTGCTCTTAAAAATTATATTGATAAATACTTGTAATTATTAAAAATCCTATTTAAAATCATTCCCTTTTTTTTTTTTTTTTTTTTTTTTTTTTTGTTCCATTTGTATTATTGCAATTTTTTGTAAACTTCTGAATATTAATATTTTTAATGGAATATATTTCCTTAAATATTGAAACATTTTCAGAACTGTTTTCAGAATAAAAATTCAGCCATAAGAACTTTTGACCATTTTAAACTGTTGGAAATGATCGAATTAGCCCTCATTTACAAAAAAGAACCGTAGATCTTTAACGCAAATCAATGGCTCAAAATTTCGAAGTTTGATACTTTCTTCGGACATGAAAATTTGTTAATCTTTAAATTCAGAAACTATAGTTATTTGCCGAATGAATATTTGGAGCAAAAAAAAAATTCTATTTCAACGAATGTAGAATGATAAACTAAACTAGCTAGCTTTTACTTGTCGAAGTACCTGCTATAAGATCACAGCTTAGGTCTTTTGCTCAATAATTCATGGCTTTCGATGTGGGTGTTTGCATTGGTTTGTAATTTGCTTTAAGCTCTTTTTTAATTTGCTTTAGAGTTCTTTCTATACTTTTAATTTTAGAAGAAATATACTATTATTTACGAGGTTATCTTTCTTTAGAATAAAATCTATTCATTTTAAAACTTAAAAACTATCAACATTGTTAAAATATTAAATTTTTTTCAACTCTCCTATGTATAAAACTTTTGATCCTCTTTTGTTTGATTTTTATTTGATTTATCAGTTGATTAACGGTCTCTTTTTGCACACGAAAGTTAATTCAACAATAATATGCAAAGTAAATTCTTACACTTTAAAAATCATTCCCCGCTCAAAATGGAAACTGAACTTACGAACAAATAAGCGAAGGGAAGCATATATATATATATATATATATATATATATATATATATATATATATATATATATATATATATATGCTTTCCTTCAGTTATTTGTTCGTAAATTCAGTATAATGCATATAATACATAGTGTATATATTCTGTGTTCTAGAACACTGATGAAAATAGCAGACTGCCTGTTTTAAGAAAACAAAATATTTAAATATATTTAATATTCTATTGTTATGGCTTTTGAAAAGAGAAACCAAAGTGTAAAAGAAACAGAAAACACTTCAGTAAGGAATTTTTTCTAGGCGCAAAAGTTTTGTAACAATCTAAGGTATTTTTCTATTAGGAATACATGAATCTGAATCTTCAAATATAAATGAATAGGAATTCCGTAACTCACAGACTTCCTAATGGGTTTTTATGCTTTTATTTTATTTGCTTACAATTCATTAGGCTTGCAAACCTTGTGGTCATGTTCCTTAATATGATAATATTAACAATTTGCTACTATGAAATTGCATAAGGAAGAGTAATACATATTCTCTATAGTGTTTTTATTACAATGAACTCTTCCTAAATTATAACTATTTAGTTAAAAATATTTTTTAAAAAAACTTATTTAAGAGGGAAAATATAGTTCTAATTCTATATTTATATTTTTTATGTCTTTGTTATTTGTTTTTCCTTTCATTCAAATTAGAAATATTTGATTAATTTCGAGGTAAAAATTTACTGTAAGGTCGCTCTTGGCGACTTTTTTAAAAAATTGCCAAACATCTCGCCAACTTCACCAATCTGCCCAAGCAAGGTCTGAAAATAAACAGAATATTCCATTTTTCATTGGTCAGTTCCATTTTATCAGAATCCCTCATCTGAGATTGGTCAGAATTGGTTGGGTTGCCAGAAAATGTTATTTATTGCAAACTTTGGAAAATCACACCAAGAGCGACCGTACTGAAAATCTGAGCCAATTTCGATATACTTCAGTCAGCTGCTAAATATATTTCATAAATTTTATCAAACCATTTTATTTCACAATTATATTTCGCTGAGCTGAGAAAGAGCAGTTTTAGTGTTGACGCAGCTTTCAAATTGTTCTCACAGTTCCCTACTGGTAGGGTTGTACTCTTTGAAGGAAAAATAACCGTTGTTGTACAAAGATGTGAATATTATGTTTCTATGCTTTTTGGATTCACACCTATTAGTATCATGGGTTAGTAATTTTCCGAGCTTTTTTTGCAAAACGGGGATATGGCACTGTACCTATGAAAATTAGCCCCAGAATGCAATATTATGCAATGTACGTTAAAAGTGCCTTACAGTATTCTTCATCTGTTACACTGTCAAGTATTATGTGTCAACAACCAGGTTTCATCAACCAACTAGACTACATATTAGTGTAAATTTCATTCATTGCTTCCAGATTTAATTTTGGGTAGAAAAAATATTTTTTACAAGTATATTGTATTTCCAATTATATAAGTCTTTCTCTAAAAAATATATAGGTACTTTCTTAGAATTCACGATATATCATTATTTAAACAATAGAAGAATAGCTAGTGCTCTGTTCTTCAATTAAATAGATTACAAGCTCAACTCTCATCTCGTCATCTCAGATCTATATGCGGATGCACTTTGTACAGAAGTTCCAGTAAAATCAGGCTTTTTAAACAAAAGTGTGGCTGTAGATTAAAAAACCAAAATTCAGATCGCTTACCTAATTTCTTATTTAAAGTTAAGGTGCGGATTACAATCATTTCATTAAAAACACCTTTAAGCTACTACAACACTCTGAAAATGTATATATTTGCAAGAGTCTTGTTGATTAAGCAATCTGATATTTCTACATAATTATCCGATTTCGTGCATAGCTCAAGTTTTGTAATTTGAAATTTATTTTCTTCTCACGGTTAGAATGAATCAATCTGTCACGCACAACAGTTTAAACTGTCACGTCAACAGTTGAAAAAATTGCTTACTTAATCGTTATGAATATCCCGATCAATAGTTGTGTTAATATCTTCTTGCATTCAAACTGCATACTACTTGCTAAGTATTTGAATTATATGTTACAGAACCATTACTTACCAACATTCAACCTATGAATTGATCACGAATGTTTACTTTAAACAGTATTTAGCTTATGATTCATCCTAACTTAACTATATCATATCAATGTGTATAGGGAAAATAATGTCTGGAATATAAAAAGTAAATGCAAATGTGTGCAATGAATTCAAATTCGGATATACAATTTGTGTATTATATTTGGTTGATTTATTTATTTCATTTTTAAGTTAATTCCATCGACCAACTTTAAAATAAAAAAATACAGTCTACTTGATGAAATGCCAGATGTAAAAATAGTGAAAGTTCAATTTTAACTTCTTTATTTCTTTTTGACCACGTAGAAGGCTTTGGAACAACTTTGATATACCCCCCAAAATTAATCACCTAATCTGGCACTCCCTAGGACTTTTTAGGGTTGCTGTTTTAGGTTTTTTTATTTTGGTGTTGCCAATTTAGGTTTTTTCAACTTATAGGTTTTTACTGTTGTCAAATTCAGTATTTTCTTTGTATTTTGTACCATTTTTTGAGTTCTTTTTAAGTTTTTTTGTAATTAAGTATTTGTATTTAGCAAGAATCCATCTTGGCGAGAAAAAAAGTCGTCAAATTTCCGATTTGTGGCGCGGGTAGTATATCAAAGTAGTTCCAAGGCTTTCAAATGTAAACTAACATTAATTTCGAATTATTGTAGGAAAACTAAAAAAGTGTATATATCCATTGACGTGGTGTAGAAGTTTATGGGAGAATAATGCCAGCCCAGTTCATTGTCATTCCAGCTAAGCTCAAAATGACTAGAAATTTAACGGCTTCGATCTGTGGAAATAAGCAATTGGAATGTAGCTCAATAATATATAGCTGCCAAGAGATTGATTGTTTCTATCTGAGATAACACAATTTTTTAAAACCAAAATTTTCAAATCCTAAATAATCATGTTTTAATAAAAAGTTTTAAGATTGGAGATCTACTCCTGATAATACTGGCTAAATCACCGATTCATTTTTTCTAGTTTTTTTATTGTAGTATTGACAAAAATTCCACCTACATTGCCTCTATGAAATTATACAAATACATTATAGCATACTTTTTCCATTATCTACATAAAAAAGTCAAATTCACTCATGAATGCTAAACTTCAATCTAAGCATTTCCAAAGATATATCCTACAACTTGTACCAAAAATTAAAGAAGTTTCCCCAGAAGTTTGTAAGCTATCAAGATTACCTTCCTGACATTACTTTTTTGCCATTGTTACAACTCAACGCCTTTTGATTATTTTCGATTTGCTACTAATGCTTTTCAATGATATTTGTTGATTAGCCGGAATTTCTTTAGTGTCACTTAGTTGATTACTTCCCTTTGAAGTTCGCTCCCTTTTTCCGTCTAATCGACTCTGTATGGGGATTTAAGGGAAAAAAGTTTGTTTCTGCGAAATGGAATTCCACCTTTGGATGAACAATTCCTTGTTCTTTACTGCAAACTTAGTCAATTGAATTACTTCGTTGCATTCAATTATTCAAAAATTGTCTTAAGTTTATTTTTAGATTGTTTTGGTCAAAATAGTTTCATAGAATTCTCGTGCATCTACTTTTCAAACCATTTTTTCTAAATTTAATTTTTTTGCCTTAATTAATTAATTAACAAGCTTTGTTGTTACTTAGCAGAAGTTCTGAGGCAATTTGTATAAATTTAATGAACAAATTTATTCAACATTTATTGTTTATTTTATAAAAAAAAACTTTAAGATTTATTATTTATTTTATTGTAAAACTTAAAACTTTATTTTATATAAATAATAAATATTTTAATTAAATTTATACAAGTTCTCTCGAAATTTCTGCTAACTAACAACAAAACTTTACTCTTTTCAATAAAATTGTTAAATTTTTTTAAAAAAAAAGAAAATATAATTATATCCTTATAAACTTGTTATATTCTTAAATTTTTAATTATAAGTTTATTTTTACAAATCAGTTATGAAACTAAAACTGTTTTAAGATATAGAATAAATAGAAGCCAATGTCATAATCCTTTTGTCAACATTTATGTGGTGACAAGTAAATATCTTGAAGTTTATGTAATTATATGTAATAAATTATTTATATGTAATAAATAATTATTATTTTCAAAAATAAACTATAAACATCTAATGAATAAATTAGTATTGATTAAAAAGTAATACATGTTAATTATGAAGTATTAATATTTATAAAAAAAAGAAAATATATGAAAATTGACTCCGAATAGCATGGATAACAGCAAACTTGTGTAAACACAGATTTCAAAGAATAAATGAAATTTATTGTACTTAATTAGATAAAAACAAATGTGAAATTTTTCTTTTCCATTATTGAATTCCTTTCAAAGTACTCAGCGAAATTTGTGGACGGATTAATAGAATTTGATTTTAAAAGTCATATAAACTCATTGATAAACTCATTTTTTATGTTAATTACAGTTGATCCTCATGGTATGATAAATTCGCTTTATTTCAAGACTTATTGAACTTAGAAAAAGATGTTTTAAATTTTTTCATTATTAATATTTTCATCGTAGTATTTATTAATTTCATAATAAATACTAAAATATGTCATTTATTCATAAAATATGTCAATAGCTTAAAATATGTCATTTTAATTTAAAAAAATTACGTGCTTAATTTAATAATCAAAAATGAGGATATATTGTTCAGAACATTGATAAAAGGATCTAAAAATATGTGCATATTCTAAGCACTCGTACCTCATTCATTACTAAATAAAAAAAATATGACAATAAAATATGACTGAATAAAAAATGAGACACTGAAAAGGATAAATTGGACACAGAAACATATAACACAAGATGGCCAAGATAAAAGCGGCTCTATGTCTCTTCACTCAATGCAGAGTATCCTTTAATTTGGCCGCTTGTATTATAAAAATCTTGAAAAATTAAAAAAAATATATAATATTTTAAATTATTAGTTTGATTATATCTGTTTCAACCATACTTCCGTTCATTTTATTATATAGATAATCAAATAATATGAGTTAATATTCCAATGCTTCAAAATTTGTATTGCAAAATAACTCAAATTGTCCATTTTTACATTAAAAATATACATTTTGACATTTATAATTAAAGAATAAATTTCAAAAATTATTTTTCCAGTATGAGATTTGTTGTATAAATTGTTAATGGAAATATTTTAAATTCTAAATTTATCTCTCAAGATGCTTTTGTAGTATTCTAAAATTTCTGATTGACTAAATGAAAAATAAAATTATTAAAGCCTTTTTTATAGAACATTAAGGTGACTAAAGAATTAAATTATATTTTTCACAAGTTTGAAGTTAAAATAAAACTTTGAGTGATATCGATTGGCTATCGACAACAGCCAACATCCAATCAGCTTATAGCTTTTTTCCGGAATTGATTCGGTAGCACTTCATTAACCCAATAATCCTAATGATCTTTTTTAAGGAAAAGATAGTTTTATTCTTCAAAAAAACGAGTTTTTTCAATTTTTAAATATGAGTTAAGTTACATTAGAAAGCTAATTAATTGTAAGTTATTTTTAGTTTCTCAGGAACTCTCATAATTATATTAAGAATCATATTTTTTACACTGCTCCGATATTTCATTTTGTTTCTTTTTTTATGGATACTTAGTATAAAGTACTAAATATAATGAATTGCGGATAACGTTTTTCTCAAATAAGTTACACATAAATGAACTTATTAAATTATCTGTAGCAAAAAAATTTAAACATTTCAATGTTTACTTTTAAATGATAGATTGATTCAATTTTAAATTGAAAAAAAGAACAATGCCTTGGATGATTTTTATATTTGCTTCTTCTCGCTTCACTCTACGATTTTTGTAATTCTTATACTATTGTATTTATATAATTTTGTAGATTCTTTCTTAAGTTGAATTTTTTTAATTATTTTATAAAATCATATAATTAACTTGCTTAAAAATTAGTTTGTAGTTTGATATGTATTCCAATTATATTATTATAATTTAATTTAATGCTTTTTTTGAAAAATTATGGTCACAAAATGAGATTTATAGTTTATAAACAATGTCATGTCATTAAATTAGTGATTCAAAGGCTGAATAGTTATTTAAAAAAGCTCTAAAGTGATAAATAATTATGTATATAAACTTAATTATGCAAATCTTATATGTTATATAAAGGCTGTTGATTTTCATGTATAATGGACAGGCGAAAGCCTTATCATTTGTATACATTTAGAGCGGCGTATTATTCATGATGCTAAATTTTAATAAAAAGCAAAAATACGTTCAAATATTTTATGTCCCGCAGACAAGGTTATGCAAAATATCAAATATTAAATTTTACCAAATATTACTCTCGTCGGAAAAAGGTATCGCATCGCATACGCATACTTACTTCATTTATTTCCATTGCAACCAATGGAAATAATAATCTATTTATTTATATCATCTGCGAATCTCAATTTATCTGTAAGAAGTATGATGATCAATTTATACATAAAAAATGGGCATGTTTCCGATGTACAAAATTTCGTAGAAAGCAAATACCATGTAAAATAAAATACGTTGCGATACAATTAACAAAATTATATAAAATAGGAAAAACTATCATATACACATGGAAACTTAAAAAACCATTTCTATCGCCTCATCAATCCATTCAAAGTCTCCCGAATGTTTTAAATGACGAAGAATGACTATCAATTGTATAAAATGTAATAATCAACTGTTGCATTTTACAAGTATCATATATAAAGTTTAATTTTAAAGAAAAAATAATATGTACAATAAAATATTTTGCAATACAAATATCAAAATCATGCAAAATAACAAAAATTAGGTATTCTGCAAACAGGAATAATTAAATGAAAAACCTAGGAACATACATAAAAATCAATCATTAATTGTGACTTGACGAATACTCCTGTAATGAAAGATTCAATTTATTATTAAAAGTAAGGACATATTATATACGAAGTTAATAACAGCAAAAATAATGTGAAATAAGATATATATGATATATATCAAAATAGGTTACTGATTCAAAACAATTCATATCAGTCGAAAAAGCTTTCATATATGCATTCCTAAACATCCATCTTATTCATGTTTACCTGCAAATTTTAAAATGTTCTTTAAGTAAGTGAAGCATGATGATCAAATTATTCCTAAAAATTTAATAGCCTTTAATTAAAAAGGGGAAACAATAGATTTTTGTGTGTATGTATGTTAATATACACATTAAGTGATTAATTTAATACTGAATTTCGCATCTTTCAAGTATTGAAACTTTGGACCAAATTGATGAGAACAAAGTAATGTATTGATGAAAATATGATTACAGCTCCTTTTTGAGTCTTATCATTGAATTTTTTGTGGCTGAGATTTACTGTACGGTCACTCTTGGCACGAATTTTTCAAATTTGGTGATAAATAACATTTTCTGGAAACCCAACCAATTCCAACCAATCCCAGATAAGAGAAGGGTATTTTTAGATCTTGCTTGTGCAAAACGGCGAGATTTTTGGCAAATTTTTGAAAAAGTCCCGAGACCGTACAGTAAATCTTTACCTTTTTTGTGATTCTAATTAACATTTTAATTACTTACAACTTCCTCGGATAGATATTAATGTACTCTTTCCTTTTCCTTATAG
>JAPDSC010108970.1:136695-161464 GCA_026290005.1 Latrodectus geometricus
GGTCAGTATTCTTTTTAATTTCATGAAGTGTTTTATATCTGCACGTTATTCGCAGTGTGAAATAAAAAAAAAAATGACCACTAAAATCGTATCATAATGAAGTAAGACCTGATTCGATATGACCACATTCATAATAAAACATTATAAAAAGATTTTTTTTTAATTATAAGAAAATAAGGATAAAGAATCTAATTTAAAAATTTGATTCAATTTTTCCCTATTCAATTACTAAAGAAGTCCTTCTTCGAATAATTGAAAAAAATTACAAAATGTGATTAATATTGACTAGAGCCATTAGCACCTTGAAATAGGACAAAACAAAAAGCAAAGTAAAAAAGACGAAACAAAACATCCACTTTATGGTTAGTTTAAATCGGCAAGGACGATTTATTTTATTTTTGGTGCTGTTAACGAAAATTGCTCTTAGTAGTTAAAAAAAATGTATGATTTTAAATTTTGTTTCAGTGAGTGGAAAAACTAGATTGAATCACGTATAACAAACGCTTTACAAACACACTTACAAATCTAACATCTATAGGTTAAATTAATTGTCTCACATGTAATTATTCCTTCTTGTACTGCTAAAAATTTTTAATACCTAAAGTAAAATAATTTCGCTATATTATATTTAAGATACAGCCTTGGATAGATATTACTCGGTTGAAAACTCATGACTTTCGAAAGTTTATCAAAAATTAGAAAACTTGTTAAAATCATAGGTCTTGAGTATATCGGTTTGCCTTTCCTTGTATGAATATACAAAACTGGTTGAATGAATATGGTCAAGGTTACATTTTAATCCTCATTCTCGAATAATACTAAGACATGCGTATTAAGACCAATAGATGCCCTAATATGTTGTCCAATATGTGCTTAAATTCAAAAATTTAATCAGATTTTAAATATGATTGCTTACAAACTGAATGAATAAACAACGTAAAACAAAAATTTAAGTTGCTGCAGGGTATACTAATGGTATTACATTTGCCGAAATTTCTTTCTTTATTCTCAAACTGTAAAAATATATGTGACATAGTAAGAGCTGTAATTTATTGGATCAGTTTGTATATGAACTCGGTTATTTGAGTTTAATTTTCAAGACAAATTGAATGACCCGAAATAAAATAATCCGTTTGAGATTAAGTAATTTGTACTAGTTTAGAATAAATAAAGTGACTAAAAGAACCGAATTACGGAAATAATTATTAACATATAAAATGTGAGAAAAGGTAAACTTACTATTCTTTCAGAAGTAGACGTACCCAATACCATCTATACCAATTCATTAGATTTGCGTCCTGACTGAAAGTTAATTCTCACCCTTATAATTTATGCTTAAATGATCTTATAATTTGTTTGATTCACCAAGCTTCCTTCTTTGTTAATCATACCATTCATGCCGTTATTTTTTCCAAAATAATATTTATCTTATCATACTTGTGCTTTCAATTTTAAAATATTTGTGAGGTTTATTTGAAATACATGTTTCGAAATATATTAGGTATATAACTACTTGAAATTCTTTTTCTAAGTAATTGTGTACTTGTCCAATTTATATTTTTATATAATCAGAGAGACAAAGAACTGTACAAATTAAATTTTATTAAGTTTCCTAGATTGCACTATTGTATCTAAAAATGTTCCAAGTTTTAATTTGGAAACTAAAACATTTTTGTTCGTGCATCCAACTTTTATCTGTCAATATTTTGATTAGAACTAGCACTAAATTTTACACCATGTATATGCAGAAATAAGATAGCGAGAATCAGGCTGTCGTGAAGCTTTTTTTTGAGCAACTGCTGCATATTTCCTTGCTTTCTAGGAAAAGTATTAATGGAGTGTATTAGGGTTGTCGCAAGAGAAACTTTTAAAGCCTTCCTCAATAAACATTTTTATAAAAAGCTGAAATGACACATACATCTCTCATTATGCAATAGCAGTTAAAATAGGATCTGGAAACTTTCTGCCAGAAGAGTTTGGATCATCGATAAGTCTTGGAAAGTTTAACAAACTGCAATCAAATGTAAATAAAATTTACATTTGTTAAAATATTTTCATAGTTATTGATATGTGAGTTGCTTATATTTTACCAGATAAAAAAAAATTACTATTTATTAAATTTGTAAGCTTCTAATAAAACATCCTTCATCAGTTAACGCACTAACTATTCACATTTATGTTGTTACATATTAAGGAGATGGCTATTTATATTTAGTGCTTGGACATTATAGGCAGCCTCACAATCAATATCGACATGCATAGCTGTTGAATCCGTGATTTATGATGCAGAACTTTAGAGAAAGGTTGACAAATAAGTAATAAATGAAAAAACAATTAGAGTGGTCACGAACCTGGCCTTGAAATAACAAATCGATTTGCCGCTTTTCCGTAAACAGTCTCTTGTCTCATTAACCAAATAAATACATAAAGGGGCGGTGTCTCAAATCCAGCTTTCATCTTTATGTCAGACGCTCTCAATCATTCAGAAGAACGCCGACAACAGGATGGGTCGCAAAGAAATAAAGACGCCGCGGTTAAAGGTAAGAGATCAATTACAGACATAAACATTTGTTTCCTTCTAATTAAAATGGCAAACCTAGTTTGTTGTTCTTGCTAGTTTGTTTCGAATATATTAGAATGATATACACTTTTAATTTTAAGGTCTTCAGTATTATATTTTTTGAAAAAATGTATTAAAACTGAGCGTATATGTTATAGCAAGCATTCTTCTTCTATCATTAATTGCTTTCAGAGAAATGTAAAGCAAACTTATAAAATAAAGATAATTTCCATTAACATTATTTGTGAATTTTCAGAATAATTATTGCGGTTTCACTTGAGGTATTAGACCGCAACCAATCAGCAATAACCAACAAGATGATAATGATTATTTTTGTAGATGTCTATTGATGCCATCTAAAAGGGAACTTTCCAAGGATTAATTTGTTATTAAGTATGACATAAATCAGTTGTGATTTTCGAAAGAGATAGCTATAACTCTAATGTAGGCTAAATGATTATAATTTCGAAAAGGTAATTAGTTTGGAGTCTCCTAGATTAGTAGTGTTTGCAACTACCAACATCTGGAAAAATTTAGTAAGTCATTTTGAATGTTTGACGTTAACATATTTCGTGTTTTTATCTTGGATCTATTAATGATTTCTTCTTAATGTCTGTTAAAAAGTCCATCTGAGTCCATTGGTGTCTTGGTCTTGTTGTCTTATTAGTGCTTAATTAACACCATATGAGTCCTTTTTTCGGATTGACATTATTAAAATCCTATCGTTGGTATTCATTGAGGTCTTACTTTTTGTTCTAATAATGTCAAATTTTGTCACTATTATAAATAAACTTGCACTCTTTTGGCACCCAATTGACATCATGGTTGCTTTTGTCTTGTAGCTGTTTTCAAATCGTCACCATATGTGCACTTCTTTTGACTTCTATTGAGATTTAATGTACCGGTATGGAAATCATAATCTTCCCTTTTCTAAGATATGATGGTCTCTGCAGCATATTCCTCGGAATTAGATTGGCTGACTCCGATTGTGCTTTCATTATGTGGACTAATTGGGCCTGAATTTGTGGTATAAAATAGGTTTTATACCACAAATTCAAACATCGCATTCGAAGTGGAACTCAAACGTTTATTCCTTGAGAGGAAATATCGTTTTGTAGAATTATTTCGACTAGAAAACACACAATAAGTGTTAATATGAGAATTGAGATCAGATAAGTTTACCAAGTTAATTCTTTCTTTTTCGCTTTTAAATGTATTCAAAAATAGTAAAAAATTAATTTTTAGATTTTCAAAAATTCAGCAGTGAAAACAAAATATGTTTTTACTAAACTTATAATATAATTTAATAAAAACATTATTCTTAATTACATAAAAATTAATATTTTGATAATTTATTTTTTAAATAATGACTGGAAAACATTTTTGTTATAATTAACTTTTTAAAAACAATAAATTATTTTAACAAAAATGTTTCTCAGTTATTTTTTAAATTCTCAAATAAATTTAATAACAGGCCTGTTTCATTAGTAAGTTTTAATTATTTAATTCAATGAAAATATAGTCAGATTAACTCAGAAAACTCTAAATAAAATCTCATAAAATGAAAATACTTGTTGCTTTCTATATGCTTGTTCATCTTGAAAATGTACTTAAAAGTTTGCATGTTTTCTTCTGTGCTATTCGTATATATAAACTTAAGGCCATCGTAAGAAGAGTAAGAAAACATCCATTGTTTAAGTGCATAATCGTAGATTTTATGTACTGTATTTAAATTTCATGTTTAGTCATGAACGCCAACGCTTATAATGAACATCCCAGGTTTATAATTAAGTGTATAAAGCAATTTTAAAATGTTAATATAATTGATGAGCTCAATATGTACTTAGTATCGTTTAAAATTAACTGTTAGAAGAATATATCATGTTACTTACGGTAACTGTGATTTCTTTCGTTCCTGGTAAAGAAACAAACTGATCTAGGATGGAATACCAAATCATTATACTGGACAAAAGAACTGCGCCACTTTGTCTTTTAGGCACATCGTAATTGGGTTATAAGTTAATAATAAATGCATTCATGCGTGGAAGCACCTAATATAAGTGGCACTGCTAACTTCTATTTGCCATAGTTTCACAGATGTTTTACCTCACTTAATGATATGGAGCAACATTGGGTACTTTAAGTAATGGTGGAATGTTTTATTTCTGACATATTAGAGTCGTTGTTGTCCTTATTTTGAAATCTACTTGATATCAACTTTCAAAAAAAGAGCTTACAATTGCTCACTTGATCTGTTCCTGAATTAATTTAACACTGTAAAAGGGAGCAGTTGAACAAAATTATACGCTTCTATTATACGCTCTGATGATTACCGTGAGATTGTCACATCACTTGCCAAGTACTACGCCTGATGAATTGTGGCATAACGGAGTTAAGATTGATACATTTGCAATGAAGTTACATTTGAATAGCCCAAATTCTGTTTGACTCTGTGTTCAGCCGGACTGCAACCAAACCATCAGCAAATTTAACATTGCCTTCTCATTGAAACATATATATATATGTGTGTACGCTCAACAGAAGTATCTTTTATATATTCTTTCGTGCCTAATGCAAGAATTTTAATGGCTAACCATGTCTAAGTCAATTTCTTTCCTATATTTTAACAATCTTTGTAAATTCTTGGCCATGTAAATATTTACGGGGCTATTTTGCATAAAGGTCATTCAATGATCAAACTATTTTATAAATTTTTCCAAAATAAAATTGCAAACATGAAATATATACATAATGTAGTTCTTAAAAAAGCTGTAGGATTTTCCTTTTCTTTTCTATCATTTTGTAAATAACAATCTATTCTTCAAAAAAATCTGCTTAGAATTTTAAAATAAATCATGTAAATACATAAAATGCACTTATTTTACTGACTAATGTTTTTACGTTTTCAATGAGTAAATAATTAACGATGGCAAAATTTAATGAAAAGCCAACAAAACTAGTATAGAATTATAATATTATATATATTTATCTTCTATAGTTTAAATCATTTTTATCAGAGAAGTTTTACAATATTTTTACACACTTTTCTTAAATTTTAAAGGAAATGAATCATTAATAAATTGCAATACACAAAATACCATATTTTAAATGATCATTCTATAGAGTGCTAAAATAAGGTTGAACACTGATGAGTTGAGAAAAAGATTAAATTAATATGGTGAAAATTAGATTTTCTGCTTGTTCTTCCGAACAAAACCATAAAGCATTGTCAAGCTTTTCGTAATTTTGAATCTTGGCCAAATGATTCTGAGCTCGGACCCTCCTCACCACGCCAGCTCTACACCAGAGGAGAGATATTGGACTCAATATAAATTTTGGTTATCATAGATCCTCTTATTACAATGGTTTTCGATGAGTTTGATACAAAACTAGCTTCTTCTCACGGTTATAAAAGTGAAATACTCTTCTAGAATACTACCAACGTCTCACTGAAGAGTAAGTTACCATATTATTCAAAGTATCGATTTCTGCTTACCGAAAGCTCACAACGTAGACAGTCACCGTATAATTATAAAACACAATCAAATATCTGGATCTACATTTTTATTGACATCGTCTTCTCACACTGAAAGTGAGATAATAAACCCTACGGAACTGTTACATATGTAGGTCTCATGAATTCAGAAGTCTTAAATTGTTCATATATAAAATGCTTTTCGTTCAGTATATATGAGAAAAAAAAAAGCTTTTTTTTCACCTGGTCACTGCAGCTCCAAAGCAATAAAATAGAAAAAAAAAAGCATGAAAAATGTATTTTATTAATAATTATTAATTTATTTTAGAAAAAGTATAGGATATCGTTAAGCATCAATGAATATTTCGACAAAATCTTTTTTAAAAAATAGTAAAAACTAGATTTTTCTTATGGCTGATTAAATTTGCTTTGTGATTGTTTCCAAAACGCAACTTTAGTTAATAAACACCAGACATAGAAAAAAACATTAATGTTTATATTTAAAAAAAAATAAACACCAATGTTTTTCTTCTATTCAGTATAAATTTAATTGAAATGAAGTTCACAACTTTAAATCTTGGCTAATGGAAGAATAAATGCCCTTTCTGGTTATGACCATGTAAATAAAATGATGAAGTGTTTATATATTTCGAAAGCTTTTTAGTTTTTAGTAAAAATTTATTGACAGTTTTCACTGTTAACTACCTGTACCATAAAAACGAATGCATTTTTCATTCAAGAATGAAATAATGTAACTATAATGAGGAAATACCTGAGGAAGTTTTAAAAAACTTTTTTCAAAACACTTGTGTTTGATTTATTCCATAATTTGTTGTCTGCAGCGCCATCTATTAGAAATATACATAATATATTTAACGTATTTTTTAGTAGACAAAAAATTCGTAAATTCATTTATAATTTTAGCGTAAAATATGCAATAATCAATGTTTTTCAAATATAAATTTAAGGCTCTTACTTTTAATTTATATTTGTTTACAAATTTATAAAAAAAAATATAAAGATTGTGATCTTTGAAAATCCATAGCAATGTAATTTTCGTATTAAGTAACCAGACCTCTCAACTCGTCTTTTTGGCGCATTTTTCTTAAAGTTGTTTAACTGGTTTTCGCGATTGATTTGACTTGAGATTTTAGTGAATTTAACTGAAAATATTTCTTCAATTTCCTATTTGGATTTTTTTTTTCTCTGTTAAAACTAATCATTCATAGTTTGTGCATTTTTCCAAAGACCTTTCCCACTTTTTAAGTAATTTTTATGGGATAAAAGATTGCTAATACTTTCTACGTTGACGATTATACAAACGTATTTCCTAAAATAATTTGCTGAAATATGTGTGCCTCTGTCATATTTTGGTTTATTTATTGAATCCTGTTATCCAGTGTTCATCTCGGCATTTATTTTGCAAATTTGTTATGGGCAAACTACGAAATCATAAAACCAGGACCTCTCAAAGTTGTATATTTTGTGGAGGTGACGAAAATGATGAAGCTATATTTGGAACATTATTTCACAGACATACTGTTTCAGTTCATCAAAACTGTATGTTTTTTGCAAGTGGTCTTGTACAGCGTGGACGGAAAAATCGTGATGGTATACTGCGATTTTTGATGGCTGATTTGAAGCAAGAAGCTGCTCGTGGGAACAAGCTCAAATGTAGTTATTGTAAATTATATGGTGCCACAATCGGATGCAATGTAAACAGTTGCCGCAGATCATTTCATTTTCCTTGTGGAGTGGAGAATCATGTAGTGAATCAACATTTTGGCAGGTTTGAATCATTTTGCCATGTTCATAAGCCAAAGCAAAAGAGTATTAAAGTTAAAAATGAACCTTATTGCTACATTTGTTGCACTTCAGTGGCTAAATCTGAATTAGAAGATTGTGTATATGCCCCATGTTGCAAGAACAATTGGTTCCATCGCCTTTGTATTCAGAGATATGCTATTAGTGCTGGCCAGTATTTCTTTAAGTGTCCATTATGTAATAATACATCTGATTTTTTAAAAGAAATGATGGAGCTTGGTATCCGTGTCCCAGATAAAGATGCTGCTTGGGAGTTGGAAAACAATGCTTACCAGGATCTCCTTTACCGCCCACCCTGTGGTGCATCAACTTGTAAGTGCCAGGACGGAAGAAAGCATGAAGGCCAAGGTATGTGGGTTTTATTACCTTGTTTTGTTTGTGGTGCTGATGCTAGGCACATAAAATGTGAAAATCTGTCTAAATATGCAAGTTCTTGGAAATGTGCTAATTGCGAGTCTATTGAAGCTGCAATCGAGAAAAGCCAGCCTTCGATATCTGTAGCACAGGAAGAAAATGATGAGCAAGATGAAAATTCTATTCCTGATACTAGTAACATTGTTGAAAATACACTAGAAATATCTTGCAGCTATTTAGCAGTAAAAGAAAATGAGTGTGAAAATCTTATTCTTGACACTACTGACCATTCTGAAGATAAACCAGTACCACTTTGGAGTAATTTGGCTGTGGAGAAATGTGTTGATATATCTTTAAATACCAATAAAGAATGTAGCATATCTGCTGGGGATGTAGTTATTCCTAATTGTATTAAAAGTGAAAATTTGTTATCTGATTCTGTTACAAAGACATATGAACATATTACAGTAGCAGAAAACACCTCTGTTTACTCAACAAAATTTGATATCAATAATTGTTTACAAGAACTCAATATTATAAAGGTAGAATCCTTGAATAATGCTGTGCCTTTTGTGAGTCGTATTTCTCAGAAAAGAAAAGCTGTTAACCGTTGCAAAGGACCTAAATCAAAACGTCATAAAGTGAATGTTGTTAAATGCTGTGATAATCGCACCAATCATTGTATTAGAGAAATGCTTGGTGGTGTATGTATTTATAAAGTATGTTAAGTTTTGAAAGTCATTCTTATCACTGCAGACTTATAAATTTGGTGTAAGACTGTATAATACATCAATGTAAAAGCTGTAAATAGATGATAACTATGGTATTTCTTAATATGGCGATATGAAATGTGTATATTTTGACATGAATTATATACTGTTCTCTGTATAATTAATAGGTTTTAAAGTGAAATACATTTATCTGATCATGTTTTAACCATTGTAATTAGCATAACTATTCAAGCATTTATATTTAATCCCTTAAATATTAGATTAATGTTATATTAATTAAAAATAGGTTTATTCTTTCAAAATATGAAACATGTATTTTAATTCCTTTTGATTTTGAAGCAAACATTTTGATCTAGATCAAAAAACAGCAAAATCTCAAAATTGTATTATCAATCTTTTCTTCCATAAGTAAAATTGTTTTATAATTGTTTTTAAGTGTATGTATGACAATTCATTAGATATATGTATCTAATTATGAATAAGCTTTATTTTTTAATTTAAATGTAAATATAAAAAGTCTAAAAAAAAGTTTTGGCATTGTTCAAAACTGCGAGGAAAGAATATCAAATTTCATTATCATATTTTATCTAATTTCATTTTTATAAAATCACCATTTTTTAATCATGTGCATTGTAATGACTTCATTATAAGAAATTTTAGTCTAGCAAAATTGTTTCTTTAATTAGGTTTTGGATTTAATTTAACTTTTAAATTTCTTTCACAAGTAAAAATCCTGATTTTTTTTGTTTTGCAAATGTTTTATGTAACAATAATTCCTTAGATATATGTATCTAGATACAAACGATTTTTTTTTATTATTGTTGTGATTTAAGTATAAATTTTTTATACCAATTTTGATATTGAACCAAAAATGCAAAGAAACAAATTTCAGCATGTAAACTCTTTTAATCATACCTTAACAATGTAGCAGTGGTTAATTGCTAAATTTATAATGACTGTTCTCTGAAGAATTTTAAGCAGGAAATTTAGGATTCTTGTAACTAAAAATTTTGAATTTCTAATTTAAAAAAAAAAAATTTCTCTATTAAAATGTAATATGAGAAATTGTTAAAATTTGCTTTTGGTAAATTATTTGCTTGGTAGTGAACTTTTAAATTTACTGACAAGGGTGCTGTTTGATTTTCATGCTCCTATTCCCACAATATACAGCTAAATCATTAAAATTTCTAAAAAAGTATAAAAAAAGTCAGTTAAAAATACTTTACTTCTGCGAGCTTTTTAACATTGCATGATACAGTAATTTAATATAAACAAAAGAAATTATAATTTTTATTACTAAAAAGTGCTATCTTTCATGAGAATTTTTAGGTATTACTTTTTCAAACAAATATATAAATAATCGTTAAATTCATTTAAGTTAACAAAATTATGTGGAAGTAAAATATGTAAATTTATCATTAAAATGAAACATTTACCTTATGACGAGTACTAAGTGTAAAAGCACCATTTGGTGATGATTTGGAGTCCATTCTGTTTTTAAGTGTTGAAAAGCAAGATGAAGACTAATTAATAGCTTAGTAGCCAAATGTCTAGCATTTGCTTAATAAATATAGTAATATTTCTATTTGGTGGTAATCTTGCCTTTTCATTTTGACTGTGAGAGTATGAAAACAAAGCAGCACTCAAATATTTTTTGTTTTCATTGGAAATTATAAAATATTTAATTTTAATAATTTTTTGTTATAAATTTCATTTATCTAACATCAGGCTGTTGATGTTTTGTGTTCAGAAATATCTTTATTTGAAAATTTGTTCTTAAAGATAATGACTTTAGTAAAATTATTTTGTAATTTATATGTAAATTACAATAGCTGTGCTGCTATGTTATTCATTGACCGGAGTGATTTCGACTTAAATAGCAGAATAAGCATTTGATATCAATCTTTAGCTTTGTAAATGTATTACAATACTAGTTTTTAAAAGTTCATTAGTTTGACATATTTACTTTACCCGAATATCAAAGTTTGAAAAGGAAAGATAAAGTTAAATAAATAGAATTGAAAAAATGTACATTTTTATTGTTAAATGAATTTTAAAGCATTAGCATATGTTAACAGGTAAAAGGGAAGTACTCTATGGATAAATTAATCGGCCGGTGTACAAACTTTTGTGATATTTAAAGCTGAATTAGAGCTGTTCATACAGCTCTAATTCAGCTTTAAATATCACAAATTAGTGTTTTGGGGCTTCCAGTTCAATGGTTTGTGAGTTTAATTTGCATCTGTGGCCTAAAGGTTTTAATGATTTGGGATCTATTGATCTTGGTTTTCTTAATTTTAGTATGTAAAAAAATTACTGTTGAGTTACAAACCAAACTATGTGATATTAAAAATGAAGTAATTTAACAATCAATGAATTGAAGAATCCTTTTTTAAAATAATAATTCATTTTTAATGTATTTAATCATGAACTATTTACATGACACTTTTTAATTCAATATTAGTTAAAAAGATTCTACTGTACATATGCGTATTATGTTGCTTTATAATATTATGTATGCTAAACATTATATTTGTAAATTTTTTTATTAAACTAATATTTCATTTCATTGTAAAATTTTGTATTAATATTTCATTTTGCTTGTGTAAATAAAGATATTTTTATACTTCTGTTACTTTTCTGTCTTCTCAAGAACATATCAACTACACATATTTTAAATAATAAATTATAAAAATATGCATAACATTTATAATTAAACTTTGAAATATAATTGTTAAAATATGTAACTTGTCCTAACTGACAAAAGTTTTTTGTTTTATTGCATACTTCATTATATTCCAAATATATAATAAGTTAAATTTCAGCAGGGAATTTTGTACTACAAAAATTTAATATTTAATTAAAATACCTAAGGAATGTTTATTTAAAAATACTATTTTATATGCTTTATTAGAACTTTTTGAATCTCAGTATTTTTATTTATTTTACTGCATCAAATATACTTAATTTATAATGTTACAAAATTGAATTGGTTAACTATATTAAAAAATAATGCAGTATTACATGAACACAAATTAGAATTATTGTTTAAAGTCTAAATAAATCAAAATTAATTTGTACAAACCAGAAATTTTTTGTTAATTATAATATGAGTAAGATTTCATGTTTATGAAGAACAATGAATCACTAGTTAAAATATTTTAATCTGTTTGAGGTCACATATGTCAGAGTTAACAATGTTTAAAAAATTAACAAGCCTGGGAATACTTCGTCTGTAAACAGTACTCCTGGCTGACATTTTCCTTGGCATGGTCATTGTTTTTCATCTGCCTTTCTTTTCTTCATTTTAAACATAATTATGTCTTAAAATTCATATGTTATCTGGGGTGATTCTGTACCCTATGTAACCTGTATTGTTTCAAAATTACTTACATAAGCTGATCAGTTTCATGTAGCAAAATTTTTCCTAAATTTGTTTACCATTTTATTTCTGAGCAATGGTGTACAAATATAAATCAAGCGAGTATGAAAAAGATGTGTGAGGAACATTCTAGAACTTTATTAGATGAAGTTAAACCTACCGAAGATACTAATCAGACCTGTGTGAGAATAAATCTGCTGGGAAACTAGTTTTGATGATAGAGTGAGAGATAAAAATAACAAATTTGAATCGGGGAAAAAATATTTGTAAGCAAAAATCAGTTTGAAATTAATAAAAACATCTTAAAATTTGATCATTAAGGAAATTGATAAAAAAAAACAGAAGTAATTCAGTTTAATAATGCATAAAAAAGGATGTAGATATAGTAAAGGAAATGCCTATCATAATTCATCAGCTGAAACCAAAAGATTACCTATGGTTGTTAGTATTGCACATTAAATGTCAAAAAAATACCAGAGTTATTCTAGTGTTAACAAAGAATTCTCCAAGGCAATCTACATATAAAAGAAAATTTTCCAAGTTCTAAGCATTATCTCAGAACCACATATTAAGACATGAATTATGGAAATGTTGTCTAGAGAACTTTGCCAAAAATTCAATAAAGTCAATTCAAGTGAACCAAATGATCTTCATTGCCCCAAAAGGTCCATAGGCCGACATATTATGTATCCAATATCTAAGGATAATAAAACTACATTTTCTAGCACAAAATAGAATAATTTTATTTGAAAAATATCTTTCGTATATTTGTTAGAAATGTACATCGATTCTGAGTCTATTAGAAACATAATTTTACTTTTATAATTTGAATGTTTTATCTCTAAATATTAAAAATAAGTTTTCTTTAAAATGTAATTAGCTTCCTAGTTAAAATGTAAATATTGTTCTTAAGAAAATATTTTTTTAATTTATAGACCGTTTTTTAAATGAAACAGGTGAACCAGTCTCCCCATGCCGCCACTAATGTCAGTGTTAGACTAAGTGTAAGCTTAACTTGCCTTCTGCCATGTTAAGGTGTTTTCTCTCAATTTCAAATAAGATCTAATGAGGCTAATTTTGTAAAATACATAGAGATAGGAATGCAATGCTAGACATAATTTTTGCTTGCTATTTTGGAATCTTGGATTTGAATTAATCTTTATCCCCAGAAGTGATTACCAATTATGTGTAAAAATTTTCAAAATGACAAATAATGAAAAAAAATTGCATTATGTTATGTAATCAGAAGTATTTATTATACTCCATAAAATAACTTAAAATATATTCTGCTTTTTATTCTGAAAAATGCAAAAAATATACAAAAAGATTGTTAAATATAATTGAGAATGTATTAGAAATTCCCTCTAAGCCATTTTAATGTATTGCTTTCTAAACAGTTAACCACAAAATTTTAAATTCATTGGTTATATATAAATTTTTATTAACATGCATCTTTATCTATCTAAAAAAAAACTTAAAGTTGGTTGAATGTTTTTAGTTAAGAAATTTGTTTATCCAAAGCTGTCTTAACTCATTTTCTTAAAACATTAATTTATTGCCCAAATTTATTTATTTATTTATTATTTTTTTATAGAAAAGTATTACAATACTAGGCTTATTATTGTTTCAGTATTGTGTATATTTAAATATTTTCATTGAAAAAGCATCCATAAACTCTGTGATTAAAGATAACACAATTTCAAATCTTTGATATGCATATGGTTACATATATCTTAGTAAATATATGTTTAAATAAATCTTTAATGTTATTTCATTTTTGGAAGTAATCTCTTTAGTTCTGTTGTTTATGACTGATATTGATAATATTACAAAATTAATATTGAAATATTTGATAGAAACACATCTGATAATAAAAGATACAAGTTTTATTATTAATCATTATCAAATATCATATTACTTAAACATTTTAAATTTTGTTATTAATGCATCATTGTAAACTAAAATATTTTCTATCCATGATGTAAATAAGCTTAATTTATAATTAAGTAAAACTAAATAACTTGACATTCTGATTTCTATTTTGAAAAACGAAAAAAAATTATATATACTGATTCTCATTTTATTCCATTATACATGCTTTATTTAATTAATGAGAAACTTTTTCATTTGATACTGGTTGATAGATAAAATTGAGAATTTATTAGAAAATATCATTAAGCCATTTTCATTGTATTGTTTTATGAACAATTAAACACAAATTTTTACATGCACTGTCCTTATATATAAATTTTCTTATGCATCCATCTGCTAAAGAAATATGCATTTTAACGACACTACATTGTGAAAATATTGGTAAAATGCTTAAAAATTCTGTATCCTGTTTGAAAAGTATTTCATTTTGAAATGTTTTTAGCTTATATTATTATAAAGGAAAAAATATTAACTACAAAATATTTTTAACTGGAGTAAGTAAAAATTTATGTTAATATCTAGTATTATTTTATAATATGTTATTTTTAAAATTTTTGAGTTTCATAAAAAAAGGTCTTTACAAATTTAATCATCTCACAGCTGTTAAGCACTTTTTATTTTTGATAAATTTTTTCTAGGAGGATGGTCTTATCAAACAGAAACATGTCGCCCTGCGTCAGCATGCATTTTATTTATTAGAAGTTCACCTCCGATTTGGAAAAGACCTTCAAGCTCGAGATGCTTGTGGTAAAATAGGCTAGCTCTTCATTAAAGTTTTTATAAGATTTAATATATATTTAATTTTTTATCAGTTACTTTATATTAATTTTATTAGTCATTATTTATGTTACTATACTTTTTTAAATAGAATTTTTATTATTATATGAGGTAGTATAAAGTAGTAAAAGCATTTAATTTATTAAACAATGGCCACATTGATAATTCTGTGTCAATCATTATAAGAACTTGAGTTGCTTCAAAATTGAAATATTTTTTAATAAATTATCACTCGGAAATGAAGTATAGTAATATATATATTAAAAAGTTTGTCATAAGAATTTATAGAATTAATCAAATATTTATTATATTTAAAAGAGTTTGAATATGCAATCATATATACTCATTGTAATACATATGTTTACAGAATCATATATATATATAATCTTGCATATTGTATATTGTACCTAGGTATTAAAAAACAGATTAGGCTTGAAAATCAAGTGGTGCTCCACATGGTTCTTTAAAATATTTAACTTTTGTTAATTCAACAGTTCAATTTATACAAAATAACTAGATGTTCATGTTATCTTTAATTGCATAGATTGTTTTCCTTTCGTTAGGTACAAGTGATCCCTATGTCAAATTTAAAATCAGTGGCAAACAACTTTACAAAAGTCGTACAGTTAACAGAACACTGGAACCATATTGGGATGAATTTTTTACAATACCCATTGAAGATGTATTTGAACCATTGAATATTAGAGTTTATGACTATGATTTTGCTTTTCAAGATGATTACATGGGAGCTGCACAGATTGACCTCACACAACTAGAAATCAATAGGTATATTTTTTATATAATAATATAAATCTAATGCAATAAACTTCTTATCATCTTGTGAATTATCTACTATATAGTTTTAATATGTTTAATTTAACAAGCATAAACATAGTTTTTGAGTAACTAATGTTGGATTTAATATTTTTAATTTGAATTACCCTTTGAAAATGAAAGAAAATTTATCTAAAAAATAATTATTCATCTATGAATACTGCTGTATTGAGTTTCCAGTTATTATATAATAAATTTTATCTGTCTTTTTTTTTTAAATAGCTACTAAAATTGATATAAATAAATTTGTAGTTAAATAATTGTTCACCCATTATTAACCAGGGACATGAAAAGTGACTGTAATTTTATTGTTTTATTTACATACTAAAAGTTTATATTTAGGTGAATTGTATTCATCAGTTAATGTGGATAATACTGCAAAGAGAAAAAAATAATGTGTAATATGTAATACTACTGGTTTCATTGATGCCTATCAAAGAAATGACGGGTGCAGCATGTTTTTTCTTGGACCTTGCGCCATAAAACCCAACCAACTAACCAAAGAAATGAGGATTGAAAATGTGCTTTATATTTAAAATTTATATTTTCTTAAAATAATTTTAACTTCTGTTAAGTAGAAAAATAAAATTATTGACACTTACTAAATACCCCTGTTTTATTAAAAGTTTTCTTGTATTTTCTTAAATCTACTTGCAATTCACTTATGATAAGATAAAGTTAAAAAAATTTGTTGTTGACATGAAATTATACTAACACACATTATTATATAGTAACATTATTCTTTCATGGAAGGTTTTTAAAGTAAGAAGGAAAATATTATTTACATTATTATGCTATATTAAAATATTATAATATTATTATAATAATTTATGCCCATTCTTACATTGTTATAATAATTTATGCACATTCTTACATTGTTATAATAATTTATGCCCATTCTTACAGACCTACAGATTTGGCAGTAACTCTAACTGAATCCGGAAAACCTGATGTTACTAGTCCATCGTGGGGCCAAATATTTCTTACTCTTACTCTTGTACCAAAAACTCAGGAAGAAAAAGAGCAGGTTAAGATTTAATTTTATAGTATTGATTCCTATAAATATTACATGATTTCTTAAATACAAGTTTATATTATAATTTTAATACTATCTGCTATTTGTTAATATAACAGTACAATAAAACTTAAGTATTATTTACTTTTTCAAATTGATTAGAACTACCAATGTAAATTCTATTGAGTGATTATATCAATGAAATAATACAAATGTTAAATGTAATACTATATATATATATAAACCTTTTGGTGGAATTTTATTAATAATATTTATAAACAATTTTTTGTATTCTTTCAAAATTTATGTAACTCTCCAAATGCTTAGAATACTTTAACTAGTAATATAACGTCACATAGTATTGAATCACTTATTTTTAAGTACGTGGAAATTATCTTTGTATTAGTAAATATTTGATTTATAGAAATTTTATATATGAAGAGAAAAATAATTATGTGGCTACAAAAAAATATCAAATAAGATTAAAAGCTGCATATAAATATTCAAATATAAACTGATCATTTCAAAAGTTTGTATTAAAATAGTCATTTTTAATTAATATAATGAATATATTGTTGTAAGTTTTTCATGAAAATAATATATTGTAGTAAATTAAGATAAGAATTACTAACCATACTGATTTCCATAAAATAAAATTATTAATTTACAATTACAATTTTGTCATTAATGCAGAAATTTGTATCGTTTAAAAAATTCTTTTGATTCAATTTTAAAGTTCATAAATGTGTCCAAATAAAATTTTATTATTTAAATAATTAATTATTAAATAATATTAGCTATTAAGACATTTAATTACAAAAGATTCTTATTTTTAGCCTAGAAAGAAGTTTTTAATAATATTTATTCTTCAGAAAGAATAATATTATAAGAAATGTCTTTTTACCAATCTCATCCAAGTTACTGATATAAACAAAATATAAGAAAGAATTTATTATAACCTAAACAAGCTTTGTAAGCAAATTAAAAAAGTGACCATCATTATATTGTAATTGTATTCATAATATATTGTAAGGATGAAAAATCCAATGCAGACATATTTTGAGTAAAAAAATATTTCAACATTTACTGATAAATTTTATTTTCTTATTTTGACTGACTATGATTTAAAAATTTGTTAACACATACAGAATGATATCATTTTTAGAAACACTCAGTCAATATCGTTTCCTACAGTTATTTTATAAAATTATGTATGTATGACTACATTTTAATTTATCTTACTGAATTTTTAAATAATATTAGTGAAATTATTGAAAATACACAGATATTTTAATCAATTTTCACAATCCTAAAAATCATTTTTATTTAAGAAAGTGGTGTATAATTTATGTTGTAAAATATAGAATATCAAAGATTTTTACTAATGCTTTACGGACCTCTCTGCTATTTCATATCTTAATTTGCTGTAGGTCTGTAATGATAGGAAAAATTATATTTCCCTTAAATTTTATTAATTGGTGTTTAGTTAGTAATTTATTTTGAAGTTTGAGTAAGCTCATAAACAACATTTCAAAGCTTTCATTCTTGCAGATTATTTATATTTTTGAAATAATTTAATAAATTTGATCAAATAATAATATTTAAAAAAGTGTAAACATGTTTTAAAATTGAAGCTCTATTGTAAAGCTAAAAATGTGTAAAATCTTATTATTATTATTATTTTTTTTTTATTTATTGGAAAAATTTTTTATATTTATACATCCAAGTGATTTTATGATCTTGAGTAAAATCTTAAGAGTGTTACTATAAGCATAAAAAATGAAATTTTAAAGAAAAATTCAAAAATTAAAGAATTCATGTATCAAAATTTTAACACAGCAATTCATATTAAAAAATTTTGCGATTTATTATGTATTTGAAAATTTATGATTTTTCTCTTATGGAGATTGAAAGAAATTCTAAGTCATGATATGCAAATAGTCTGAATCAAGTTTATGTTTAAACAAATTTAAAATAATTTCATTAAAAAATAAAACACTTCATATATTAAAGTTTTAACATTCTAATTTATTATAAAAAATAAAATTTATGATTTTTTACGTAGACTATTACTGGGTTCATGTAGTTTATAAAAACTTATTGAAAATCCTAGAAGTTAATTTTTTCAGGACCCTAAAAATTCCTGGAATTTTGAGTTGACTTATAATAAATAGTGTATAGCTGGAAGCTTTTAATTTCACCATTAGATATTTATTTTTTGTAAGAAAATATTAATTTCATGAATTTTCATTTTGTTTTTGAAATTTATTTGCCAAAAATGATTAAAATGTTAATTTTTGGTGTTTCTTATGTAAGATTAGTATAATATAAGTATAACTTAAAAGATAAACAGGAAGCAAAAAGGAATGTATTTAAATTTTAAACTCTTTGTAATATCAATACTAAAGAAATTAATGAAAAAAATTTCTCTTGCTTTATTTTATGGCATGAAATATTTCATGTTTAGATTTTTAAAACTGTGCTAAGTAATAAATATAGCAATTTAAGTAAAATGTAGAAGATTCTTTTGTCAGTACTTAAAATATCTTAAATTAACATATCAGAATATACTTGTTTTCTAAAAGAATTTTTTTTTTCCTAAAAGAATTTTGTTTGCATTTTAGAAAAGTTTAGATTAATAGCACAATTTTAAAATTGCATTGAACACTAATTTCAATTTACCATCAATGGGCAAAGTTATTGTCACTCTCACATATTAAAAATATTAGTTTATTTTTGCTACCTATTCATGATTAAAATCATTGAATGCTTTTTTTCTATAAACAGTGTAATTTAAATTGATATAAGATAATAAGAAGAAATGATTCAATCCCATATCTACACATCATTGATATCACATGTGACACATAATTGTAAGCTGTATAATTATAAGCAAATATCTACTTATCTTCTGGTGTTCCAAGACTATCATAACTTTAAACTGTTAAATGTTCGAAAGATAGCATATAATAATTGAATAACTGGAATCTGTGTTCCTTAAAATTGATGTATTTAAGATCTAAAGATTCAAAGGGTTAAAAGTTAATATAAATAAACTTAAAATTCTGTGATAAATTATGCAGAAGAAATTGTTATATTAACAATAATTATGTTAAACATTGGTCATGAAACTTCAGAGAAATATATTGTCCATCATGCTTCATACATATATTCATATGCATATACCTTTAACAATAATTTAAGGAAAATCAATATTAATTTAATTGTTGAAACTATATCTATAATATTACTAAAACTACAAAAATTTATTTTTCTGAAAGTTAAACCCCCACTACTGATATATTTCCCTTTCTAAAAATTAACATATTAAATAAAAATTAAAAAGAAAAATACTTTTTTCATGTATTCTAAACAATTCATCAATCATCATTTTTGGTTTCAAATTAAGAATTGAGATTTGTGTTTCCAAAATTAAAATTAAAGTAGGAAAATAAGAGGATTAATGTAAAGGTTTTATAAAAGAATATGTAAATCTATTTTCTCAACACATTACTTAAGTTATAAAAAATCTCATTTATATATATATATATATATATATATATATATATATATATATATATATATATATATATATTTATATATATATATATGTGTGTGTGTGTGTGTGCGTGTGCGTGTGTGTGTGTGTGTGTGTGTGTGTGTGTGTAAATTCCCAACTCGAGGACAGAACCTCGGAATTGAGAATATTATTTCTACTGCTGAGTTTATTAAATACACTAAATATTTAAAGGACTTAGTGTTTTATTACTTTATTTAATAATGGGTTTATCAAACACCAATTATTAAATGAGAAATGGGTCTATTCTCAACTTTAAGAGCTGATTTAGGAAACAGTTGCATTTTTATATAATACACTAAATGTTAAAATTATTTTCATATGTATTTGTAGAAATAAAATACTATCATGTGTAAAATAATAATAAATAATAATTCATGCAGAAAAATCTCTCAAATATGAACTTAATTTTTTTCTTATATTACATAATTTCTCATTTGAAAATAATGTATTCAACATATTTCACAGAGTTCATACAATTTTCTTCATCTGTAAGATAACCTTTTGATAAATAAAATAATTTTTCAATGGAAAATTTATTATTTAATTTAATTTTGGATATGCATTTGACTAAATTTGCATGCTTGCATTACATAAAATAATCCAGAAATAGTATATAAAAATAATATATTTTTTACAAATTATGTTTAATTTCTTATTCTTATACCAGTATTTATATTTTTATATATTTAACAGCTTTTTAAATTCTGTAGATTTGTTTATTTAAAATTTCATTTTTGCTATAAAGGAATAAGAATGTTAGTAAGGATCAAAGGTAATGAGTGCACTAATAAAATTGCTACTCGTCTTTTTCTCATGCCTTATCTGTAGTTTGTTATAACACATTTTCATTAATTTTTGGTTGATGTAAAATCCTTAACTACTTAGAATTTATTTATTAGCATCACTTAGTAAATAATGAATATTTTCTTACTAAGAACATTTATAACATAAATGTATTAAACAAATATATTTATTTCTTTAATAACAATTCTCTTTTTAAGCATTTTCTGCCAGATAGTAAAATATTTCAAATGAATCAGATTATTTAAATTTATCGATTTTAAAATGGGACGAAATTTCTACTGATGTTTTAAAAAATCAAGTGAATTTTTCCTTGTTAAGCAGCTTTAATTCTAAACAAAATTTTCTATTGCCCTCTCAGTGTTCCTTTTTATTGTGTGAAGCTGATTGGTACTACTGTAATTGATAAATAATTAACAAGGCGTTAATGGTGGAAATTAGATTTAACACTTGTCAGTTATTTTTGTATTTTATTGTCCTATAAAAAACAAATTTGATGTTCATTCATAACCTCATAAGTAGCTATTAAAACTTCTGAATCACACATGTCTGTTATATCTCATTTTTATCAGATGCATTTCCTTGTTTCCTTCTAGTTATTCATGTTTATTCTACATGTGAACAAGAAGCAATAGCTTAAAGTCTTGATTTAAAATATATATTTAAGTTTTAAATTAATTTTTGGATGGCTACTTGTTGGGTAATGTTCAATAATTATTAGACAGTATTTGATTGGACTGCTATCAAAAATCATATTTAAATTCTATGGTATTACATAAAAAAAAAAAATTATAATTTTTATATAAAAAAAAATCTTTCAAAAATAAATAATTTTATTTATTTTATTCTGAAAGACTTTTTATAGTTTCCTTTTTTAATTCGGTGTTTTAAAATAAAATAAAATTGTTACACTTAAAAGATTTCTTTTATAGAACAATTATATTAAAAATAAAAAAATCGATTTTGCTATCATTTCGTATTTTCTTACATTATTATGTGTCTAACTATGAAACCCTTTATTGTTCATTTAAACTTTAAGAAAATATTTAAATTACTGTCTCTGATATGTACATATATCTCTGATATATACAATCCATTTACACTAGCTTCCAATCTGTTTCCATAATTATATATATTTCAGATTAATTTTTTACAGCATAAAATGAATGAATGTAGAATAATTTTTCAAATATTACTGAAAAATTAAATGTTTACAAATACAGTATACAGTCATTTGCTCAGAATTACATAATAATTTACATAATAATTAAGAATTACAAAATTTAAATAATAATTTTAGAATAAAAAAAACTTTTAAATTAAAAATTTTAAATGAGGATTAGTTTGTTAATTAAATGTTTAGCTTGTGTATTAACATTAAACAATTGTGCTCATTAAACAATCATTTTATTGAAGCATATAAATTTAAACTATTACTTCTTTAATTTATATCGCTTTTCTTACCATTTCTTATAAAATCTGGACATGGAAAATTTAAAGTCAAAGCAACATTTATAAAAAATAATAAACATTCAAAGAAACCTTTAATGGACAAATATGTTGCCTTTTGACAGTGAATTTCTAAAAATTATATCCCAAGAAAAAACTCTTTGTTTATAGAAACAATGAAATGCTTTTATAAGCTATTTATTTCAAAATTATATTATTTTTTTTCTTAGTGCTATTAAGAGTTTTTTGAGCAATAATTTTAGAATTTCCAAAATTAGAATCTTGTATGGGGACAAGGAATGTATCAAATGCTCTTGTGTTTGCAAAATAAGATATAATATTTAGTAACAGCAGTATATTCTTTAACCAAAGTTGTCAAATCCCAATAAAAATTTTAAGAAATATATATTATATTTTGTTACATTCATTAATTATTATAAAATATATAGAAATATCACACATGTTTCACGCTATTCATTTCACACATATATTGCTCTTATAAAAGCAGAGAGACCTGTTGAAAGGTGATAAAAAAATAAACACTGTAATCATTTATGCACTCATTTATTATTATTTTTTTAAATGTTATATTTTTGCCTTATCTTATTAGTATATCGATTCAAAAGATGAATTATATGCCTTTATAGTTATAGTAATATAAAGACCATACAGGAAATTAATGTTTAAATTTTTTTTATCAATCCTATTTTCTGTTCTTTAACTAATGTAAACCTGCAGTAAAATGATAGTGTGCTGCCACTACTTCTATGAGTCAATTTTGAATAAGAGCGATAAGAGAAATTTGAAAACGATAACTTAGAAATACTAGTATTAAGTATAAGTATACTTATTATTTTTTTGTCATTTTATTTGTGTGCATAAAATTTTCTTTGAAATTTTATTTGTAATGTCTTTAAATTTAATTGTATTAATGGAAGTTTGTAGATTTAAAATAAATTGAAATTCATAATTCCAGTTCTTCAATAAAGGATCATTATTGCGTCTTGGTTTCAATACTCCTTCAGCAAGTCCAGCTGTGAGACGACAGAAGACTCAAATGTGGGACTCTGTCATTACAATAGTACTTGTTGAGGGGAAAAATCTTCTTGCCATGGATGAGAATGGAACAAGTGACCCATATGTTAAATTTAGTTTAGGAAATGAAAGGTATAAATCAAAGGTAATTGTTAGAAGAAATCCAAATATCTTTTATATATCACTTAGTAACTAATATAATATCCTGTAAATATTCAGTCTCAATATTAAAAATAATGTATAATTTTACCTCCAGAAAAACATCAAATATTTTATTCATCTGGTGATTTAAAAAATAATTTTTTCTTGGATTATAGTCTGTAATTGCAAATGCTTACACATTGACGATTTTTTCAATAAAAATATTTTTATCAATTAAATTATATTTCAGAAACATACATCAATGACTTATAAACTCAATAGCCATAATTTATCTATTGCTATGTTGAATAAATTGATATTTAATATGAATAGCAATTAAAACAAATTTCAGCTTTTTACTCAAGTAATAAACTTCTCAATAGTTATATTTTTTCTTGTGGCATATTAAAAGTTTTAGCAATTAATCAATAAGTTGTCCTTACATAACAATAAAATTTGGAAATTCATTTTGATTTTCCAGCTATTTGTTCATTGTTAATTTCAATACTTAAATACAAATATAGATAATTGATTTAAAATTTAAAAAAGACCTTAAATTTTAAATATTTTTTATAATAAGCTTTGTTTAAAAATAATTCAAAATATAAATAATATTTCAAATCAGAAATTATTTTATGATTAATTTTCTATACAATTCATGTTCATTGATGGTTTCATAAATTTTCTCTAAATGAAATTCAACTGTCCTTTTAGATTATCTTTCCATTGAATATCATTTTGATTTTTTTTTTTAATTTTATGATTTTTGTTTCTTAAAAAAGCTACAGCATTTTAAATTTTAGATTTAATAGTTTTATTTTTGAAATAATATAATAATAATAAATAATATGAAGTTTTAATTAGAAAATACAACTTTTC
>JAPDSC010108971.1:178-12660 GCA_026290005.1 Latrodectus geometricus
TTTTCTTTAATATTCGTTGCTTTAATAAATATATATTTATGCTTAAATATATACATATACATATTTATTTAGTAAAAAATATATCATCCTTAACTATATAAGTTGATAAGAAAAATGTATATTTTTTTTTGAGAAATAAGTAAATAATAAAATTTCAAGGTACTAGTCAAAGGAGTAGGAATTCGTTTAATGATTACTTGATTAGTGTAGCTTTTTCTTTCCTTCTTATTGTTTGTGTTATTGTTAGAAGTTAGCCATTTTCCCTCACTTAAATTTTGTGTCAAACGCCTTTATTCCATTCATTTGATTCGTCTTTGATTCCATTCATTTGATCTGCTTTTTCTGATAACCCCCTATTTTATTTACAGAGTCTGACATCCCCTTACTAGAGCTGGAGTAAGATTTTTCATAATCTGAGAATAGAAATGAAACAGAACACAGAATTATCGTTTACTTGGAGGATATTTTGTCCATAACTCATCTGTGTGCCCCAGCAGCCGATAATAAACACAAATTGATGGATCTTTGGTTGGGAAGAGTATAGAATTCAATATCTTCCAGTAACGAGAGAACAATGCTTTCGCCAACCAGGTCTTATTTGTATAATTGATAAAATTTATAAGAACAGTTTTTTACTTACATTAAATGCCAATTGAAAATTTCATGCCTGCTTTGATGCGTGACACTTAAAAAAGCTGTTTATATGATGTAATCAATATCTTATTTTAGTTATAGATGATTGAGAAAAATTTCATAATAGGAATCACATATATAGGTTTATAACCCACCATTTTGGTTGGAGTTGTAAATGTGCAGTAAGAAGAGACCCTTATCAATTAATTAAGAAGATAAAAAATCAAGGGAACAATCAACTTCTCAATTAATAGTCTATCCATAAATCGTTTGATGTCAGTGGTATATCTAAAATATAGATGGAAGTGTACGAGTCATTTGCTATAATAGAAGGTATTCGATTTGACATATTCGTGCTAAATCTGAATTAAATTAATAAAAGATGTTATTAATTAAAAATAACAATTTTTAAATTTAGTTTTGAACAACAGAATTTAAAAACTAGTATGCAAAGTTGAATAATAGTGTTGTAATATAAAAAATATTATGAATGAAATCATCCAATTTCATTATGATTTCTTTCATACGAATGAAAACATTGAAAAGTAATTTGAACGAAAAATTTGATTCATGATACTTGTACAAACTATCTCTATTTGCAGTGTCATCTGTAGGCTTCAAATTAAACTTGAATAACAGTGATTTTAGGAAGAAAGGCGTAATGCATCAGCAAAAACTCTGCCTTGAATAGAATGGCTTGAAAATCGTTTTAAATTGTACAAAAACGCCACATCAAGTTAGATTACAAGTAACATCACGTTCCAAATTAAGGCTTGGTTGGATTGGTCGTCATTCTCATTATCAGAAGGTAATGAGTTTGAATTTCAGCTTTACCGAAGATCCGTCGAGTTCACTGTAGGTAGTTGATGCACTTTAAATAGGTTGAGGTCGCAATATCGTGCAAGTGAATTGAAACCTCTGAGGGTGAAAGTTCACGTATTAAGGGGTCTTTTGTTTGATTCCTTCTTCTAAATTACGAAGACTCCCCTATCCTCCACAGATTTGCTTTCACTAAATAGTCGGCCCCAACTCTAGACTGGGTACAGAATATGCTGGTGTAATAACACCACTCTAGAAACTTGATCTATAAACAATCAGTAAAAAAGGGCAACTTCTAAAATTAAAACAAATTTTAAGTGAGAATATCGAAAATATACTTAAGGTCACAAATCTGCTTATATTTACAAATTAAAAGAAGTCAGCTTAGAAAATACGCATATTGTTTTAAAAAGAATAGCGCAATAAAGAGGCTTTAAATTGGATGATGGAAACAAAGAACTTATAAACTTTTGTGCTAAAAAATTTATAAAATATACTTCACGCGAAGATTTCAGTATCTAATTTTTTGCTATTGGGATTGAAAATTAAATCAAAAAAACTGATTTATATATAAATTAGAATTTAAATAATCCAAGTCTGCTGATAGAAAGGTACGTACAAGCTTCTAGCATCCATCCCCGAGCTGAGAAGCAACTCTGCTGTTACAGGGAGAGCCACAGTCTGCCCTTTGACGAATGTTTGTGTACTTGGTAGTTGCCGATTCCTTTTCTCACGGAATAGTCTGGAAAAGTCGAGTCTTCGGCACGTTTTTGTATTTGGGTTGGGTGATGAGTTCGTGGTGTGGTGTTTCCAATCCGTGATATACAAAGCTCGTAGTTGCATGCTCGGAATCACACTCGCTGACTCTGTGGTCCAGCCTGCAATGTTTGCTCTTCACCTCTTTCACAAAAGTTCTTGCAATTTGGATACAAGCACTTCACATGCTGGAGTTTGTCACTTGCATTAAGAGCTTTAGCCATATGAGAAACCACATTAGTGGCCGGCTAACACTTTTCAAAGAGACTCTAGACAATCACTTTCACCAGAACAAGAACAATGTGATAATATAGGCACCGCAGGCGAACGGCCTACTCGCGAAGCGAGTGTAAGGCCTGTAGCGTTCGCTGCGTAAACAACCCAACACGAAGAAGCACCGAATCTACCGTCGGGCAAGGAAAACACAAAACCGTTCCAGCAGCCGAGTACCTTACCAGACGTGTCGTTGCTCCGCTTAGCCGATGGTATGGCTAGTCTCTTGAAGACAGTCGGTTCGATACCGGAACAAACCAGAGGAACCGCCCGACAACAGAACGCGTATGCATCACTTCCCATTTATTTGGCCTAAAAGAAGTCACATGACTAAGCCCGAGCGCGAAGTGAGGCCCACGCAGTGAGCGTCACCTTTACATGTGCGGGCTGGGAAGATATGCCCTCTAGGGGGACTTTGTGGGAAAGTGGGCCGTATTCACGTCCAGCTAGAGGGAAACCTAGAAAACCTCTAGCACCCACCCGAGCAGACTAGCAATTCTACTGCTGTTACAGGGAGAGCCACAGTCCACCCTTTGAAGGTAGTCTTTGCTTTGCTTGTCTTTGTCATTGACTGGGTTGTAAACTCCGCGTTGTGACGTTTCCAAGTCGTGGAATACGAAGTTCGTAAGAGCACGCCTGGAATCATTTTCGCTGACTCTGTGGTACAACTGGTGGGGATGCATTTGACACACGCACACAAAAGTTCTTGTAGGAGGTGACTTGAGCACCACACCAACGGAGTTGTCACTTCTGTTTTGTGAATAGGATAATAGTTAGCCATCTGAGAAACCACATTGTGGCTGGCATAACTGTAACTTAGAGTCTCTAGAAAAACACTTTCACCAAGTCTGGCACAGCACAAAGTTCGTGGTGAACCAGATCATGGTTCCCGTCTTCATCCAGACTCGAGCTTGTTTACTCTTTAGGTCCTTGTAGATGTGAGAGTCCCTTCTGCTATAATCTTGCTTCTATGTGTTCGCTGTTTGTAGCAGTCGGGCTCCACTTTTGTCACAATCTGGTTTGTCTCTTATCCACTTGGTGGTTGCTCCTCAAGTAGGTGAGGCATGCCTTATCCTCAAGGTGGTGAGGTCTGCCAGTATCCAATTATGTGTATGCTGTCTTGTAATTTTTCAATAAGGTGAGGTATGCCTTGTTGTTTGTGTTTGTGTGTATGATCTGAGCACAGGGTTAACTGTTATCTACATCTACCCCACCGGTTTTAGTATTTCTAGTTTCTTGATTATTTCTATTAGTTTATTTTGCGAATGTGATAATTTGGAAAAAAATTCCATTTGGATTTCAAATTAATGTAATGAGTTTCAAGTAATTCTACGCCAATTTTTTATTCAGTAATTCTTCATACGCCATCAAATCGGCTAAGAGAGAGAGGAGAGAACCAGGTCAGCCATTTCATTCTGAAAGAAGTTATTTTAAATATATATTAATCCTGCTTACTATTTTATTTATCGTGGAAATATCTCAAAGAAGCCTTGGAAATATCTCAATGAAACAAACTATATTTTATTATGTATTTGATGTCAATATATGAAAAATAAATTTAAAAGCGATTTGAAATAAATTTAAAGTGAATAATTACTTCTACAGAGAATATATCTCCTGACATTACGCGTCATATGAAATAGCGAAAATAATCATGATTTTAAAAGAAGTTAGGAAAGACTTATTATGTATATATATATATATATATATATATATATATATATATATATATATATATATATATATATATATATATATATATATAAAAGCTATTTTTCAATTTTTAGAAATATTTATAAGAGCAAATAGATTTAAAGAATTAATATTAATTAATTTACAAATTTTAGAAAAAATCCATAAAATGTAAGAAATAATGTATTTTATTTTATCAATTTTTAGTTGACTAAGTAATTAATCGCAGATTTTTCCGGATCCTATTGTTTCGAATGAATGTTAAAATAAGACGGAAAAATATTGAGATTTCATTTGTGAATGAAATTATAAATGTATTTTCAAAATACTATTCATTGTTAAAAAATTATTTGAAATCGTGAGTCACGACTCACTAAGAACCATAATTCAAATGTTTTGACTTGTTGCAAAAAATTACTTTTATATTTTTTAACGCGATTTATATGTGTATTTTTTTATTTTCATACTATAAAAAGTTTTTTTTTCTTTGAAAAATTTTTGCGTGACTATCAAGAACCAAATTATATTTTGGTTTTCACATTTTCATGATTTTAAAGCAATCCCATTGTAGTGTATATTGCACTTCCATTTGTGTTTTACCAAATGTGTCATGAATTAAAACAAAATATTTTATCACCAACTTTTGGTTTCGTTAATATTGTTCATTGTAAGTACTGAATATTGTAAATATGTGTTATTTGTGAAATCTTTATTTTTCGTTCAAAACTTGTATTTAAAATAAAAAGTGAGAAACTGATTTTTATTTACCAAAATGTCTGTTAAATCCTTTTTCCTAAAATTAACAGTTACCTTAATAATTTTCTGAGATTAATACATATCGTATTCCTTAAAATTTATTAAGGTAACTGCTA
Source organism: Latrodectus geometricus (assembly GCA_026290005.1). NCBI lineage: Eukaryota > Metazoa > Arthropoda > Arachnida > Araneae > Theridiidae > Latrodectus > Latrodectus geometricus. The sequence goes on from JAPDSC010108971.1 coordinate 5,224, forward strand.
TCATTTAGGAATTTTTTATTACGAATTCGTGATATTATGAAATAACTATTTTAACAGTCAAAGTTTAAACTGAAGAGAAAATAACCATATAGATTAAAAATAAAAGTCTAAATATACTTTCAAATAATTATTTCAGAATAATGGAATAGAAAGTAATATAACTCTAAATGATTATTGAAATAGAATTTTATAACTGGAATAGATAAAAATTGTTTTTTCAACCATTAATAAAACTTTGAATGATTAAAAAATATTTAAAAAATATAGAATGAAATCAAGTTATTTGATTGAAAATATATTTAAATTTTAAGAAAACTGTTAATGAAATAGTAATTAACACAATGAATGAATATCAATAAAATAGATATAATAATTAACTTATTTTATTATTAAGTCTGTCAATCATAACACTTCTAAAGTTTTGATAATTTTCAATGAAGTTAATGATTTTAAAATCAATATAAAAACACTGCTACATAAAAAATTTCCATGCTTTTGGCTTGTTAAGATCACATCAAGTCAACAAAAAATTGTGTGAGCAATGAAAATATTACTAAACTATTAAATTAAATCACGTCTAAAATGAATATTATATGTATTAGAAACATTGTATTTAGAAGAAATTTATGTTATATGTGTACATCAAATCTTTTGTAAATTTTTAAGTAAAATAGTCCAACGTTTCAGCTATGAACATTAAAAATATACGAATTAAGTAAAAAGAGGATTGTAATTCGAATTCTCAAATCTTGAATATTTTTCAAAATTCCTGAAATTTAGTTTCTTGATTTTATGTATTCATCTCTAACATTTTAAAGTTAAATACTGTAAAATCTAGCTTTTATGTCTTAGGTGAAAAAACAAGGTGTGATGGCGTTGAAATTGTGTGGAGAGAAGAATGGAAAGCAAGACCTGCTATTCGGAATAAAACTTTGGCGTTGCCTGTCAACAAAGTTATAATCGCTCATACAGTGTCTGCACCTTGTTGGACGAAGCTTCAGTGCATTCGAAATATACAAATGATTCAGGATGACAGCATGGATTACAGTGGTAAGTTTTACAGGATTATTTTTTATTTTAACATTTACATAAATGCTAATTTCGTAAGAAATGTGAAAATCCCTAAATATTTGAGTGTTGTTGTTTCTGATGACACTTGGCAACGCCAAGTCCACCCGTCAGAGACTAGGCGAATGAAGTCAGAGAGAAAGAGTCTTCCGTTTTTGAATAAATCACCCTTATACGAAGGTGGAAGTACGACTTTTGACTCATCAATGACAGCACCATCTGAATCTTACAATTTAGAGATTGAAACCAGTGAAAACCCAAAGCCTGGCTCCAACCACCCCCAGAGTTATTAATTTGTAATAGGAACATGGAGGACATTTCGACCCGGCATGTTTTACGTGCCCCAGTCGCCATTAGTGAACACGACGGATCTTCGGCTAAGGCGGGATTCAAACTCACCACCTTTTGGCAACGAGAATGACGTCCTAACCAACCAGGCCATCGCGGCCCCAAGAAATTGTTTGAGTGCTAACGATTTTTGATGAAAAATAATGTAATCTTTGTATAAATGGTATTTGAAATGTAACCAAGTAGTTTAAGAACCCTATGTTAATATATCCTTAAATTTTCAAATGCTTTAACTTGTAATGTATGTATATATGTAATATTTGTTTTAGATTGTTAGAATATGAAATAATTTTGTTTAAGGTATAAAAAAATAATTAATCATAATCATTTTCATATTGCAAAAATGCGATTGATATTGATTGAAATTTTCCTCAATAAATAATTTCTTGCTGCCTTAATTTTTTTTATAACAGCTAGCTATTAAAATTCCTACATCAAAAATACGATACACTTCACACATGTAATGTATACGATAGGAAGAAAGTAGTATAATGAAAAGATTTAAGTTTTTAAAGTATTCATATAAAATAGGTGGCGTTAATGGCACTTACAACTGTGTAATTGAAAAACATGTACAGCAGCTTGTACATGATTTGCATTTGAGTTTTAATATGCGGTGAAAAGCTGTTGTGATGACTTGTGAAAGAAAACAAATGACTATCCAGAATTTTTTGACTTTGATAAGATTGTATTATAACCTTCTAGAATGTAATTAAACATATCCTTGTTATCGATGCTGTAGTCGGTAAAAATCCCATAACTGCTTACAGAAATGGAATCAATGGGTTGAAATATACGGAAACTTATATTGATTATAGGAATATTATATCCTAGTTGTTTTACTTGTTTTGCTAGTTCTTCTATGAACAATTTTTGCATATGAGGATTAATTTGATTTGTATGTACAACTTAAAAGGTATTCCAAACCATGACAAAAAATCCGCACCAAGGGCGAGAATTGAACTCAATGTTAAACCAAAGGGCAGAATATTAACTTACTGAAGTTAATACTTTACCCTTTGGTACTTGTAGTGAAGTGACAAGATAAAATAAGACATAAAAACTATGCCACCTTCAACTGAAGTATTTAAGACTTAAAATTTATCATTAATACGTGTCTGCGTTTTTTTCAGATTTAATTCTTATTTATATATAATAATGGGATACAAAATTTTGTCCATTATTTTGATATTAGTAACAGAAACCAATTAAGAGTTTTAAAAATTAAATTCTATGTAAAATCCTTACTTGTAGTTTTCATCTAAAATTGAAGTATTTATAAAATATTTCGCATGAAAAACTTATTTAAATACAAAGTATACGCATGCGAGAAAACTTATTTAAACACATTTCTAGTTATTCATTTTAATGAATGTAGATAATTCTATAATTTATGATTCAAATTTTAGAAATTTGGAGTTCTATCTATTCTATCTTTATTAGTAACTGTTCAAAAGTTCTCTCTGTTATCTATTTAAATATTTAAGCTTTTGTTATTTATTTCATACCATGTAATTTTGAATATAATTAACTTATAGGAATGTTTGACATACCTTATAACTTTCTGATTGGAAACGATGGGCGCGTTTACGAAGGAACAGGCTGGAGATATATTGGGTCTCACAGCTTAAAATTCAACACCATTTCAATCGGCATCGGATTTGTAGGTGATTACAACAATCTCAAACCGAGCCAAAAAGTTCTTGATGCCGCAATGAATCTCATCAGATGTGGTGTAAAGGAAGTATGTATTTAATTTTTTCCAAAATATTCAAGTAAATCCAAATAGATTTTTAAAAAAGTCATTGTTTCTTAAACTCTGTGACATACAGGATGCATCAGTACAATGGTTATAAACATCATGGAGTGATAGATTACAATTAGACCATGGAAAGTCACATAGCAAGGTATGATCAGAAATACTTTGCTGACACGGTAGTAACTACACGGAGCATTGGAAAGGAAGAACAGAAACAAGAGGAAAAAACATATTTATTATTCTGAGTACAACAAAAATTAAGGAAGTGCAAAAGATCAGTGGTCATCTTTTGCACATGTGGGTTAATTAAAACCGGGATTAAGTGGATTCCGAACCTTTAACAACTTCCCAACCCAACTAGGATTTGATGCCAGAAACTGTAGAACCGAAAGTCAGCTCTAACTGTTCGGCTGGCAGCTCGGCAATAAATTGAGGAAAAAGAATATAAAAACGACAACGATCGTCCTCAAACATGTCCGAGAGCTAAAGATGCTGTCCTCACATTTCCGGCATATTAAAGATCTAACGTCAATACTGAGAAAGTACTGAGCTTGACAGCAGCAAGCAATTATGAGCAAGCGATGTCATCTGATGCTGCGGTTAATGTAGCGATGTTTATTGCGTAAACCAACCAAACTTTCCAGCGTTTTTCCTGTTCTAGAATAATAAATACTTTCTTATCTTGATCAATTACTTCGTTTCTTGTGGTCTGTGTCATTACCACTGCTTCAGAAAAGCTTTTCTGAACACACATTGCTATGTGATTATGATTTCCTATTGCTTTGATAAACTCTATTTTTTTCTAAAAGTTTGCAACCACTGTACTGATACACCGGATATAATAATGAAATACATTTTTGCTCGTTACTATTTTGTCAATGCAGCTACTCAGCATCTTAAAGCATTCTGAATTTATTTTCTCAACCAGTAAATAAATTATCATATGGACAACTTTTAAAATTTTCCAACTTTTTTGTAGAATTTTATCATAAATGCATAAAAGTATATACAGTAAAAAATATTTTGCATTATAATAACCATGAAAATACTTTTTTGATTTTTTTTTTGTGATTTAAATAACTAAAGAAACGTGTCACTTAGAGTGCAAAGTGCTAAGACATTATAAGTAAGTTAATTAAAAAAAATATCTAACAGCAGTGGATGATTTGTTATGCATTTTACAGTTCAATGTTAAATCTTTTGATATTTCTCAAAATAGGTAGAATATTTTTACAAAACACACGGCCGACATAATAAAGCAACCCATATGTACTTAAAAGGACATAAACAACTTCTATATGGATAGAATTAATTTAAATTGTTAAAATATTCTCATCTACATTTTAAAGTTTTAATAAATGAAACATTTTTATTATTTAAAAATGATTAAATATTTATAAAAAATACAAAACATTAATACAGAAACAAATATGTTTTAATCACAGAATTTATAAGGAAAGCATTTGAAGAATGTTTGTAGCTATACCGTGAAATATTTTGATGTACATAATTTTTTTTTATAAATACTCTTTATTTTGGTACGTCGTGAAAATCTCTTTTAGGATCTTTTATATTCTTTTTCAAAGTTCAAATTTTATAGAATTCTTATTTTTAAGCAGTTAGTTAAGAGATATATGATTTTATATAAATGATGTCGAAGGAAACGCCTGTAACTCGATTATACAAGCACACACAAATAATATTAAAATTTATGAGTACATGGCCTTTCTAGCCACAAGGTCAATCTTCGACACTTAAGTTTGGTTCTGTTGTTTCTTGTTAAATGCTTCTTATAGACGTGTCAAATAAAATATTTATTTTTCGAATTATTGATCACCTGACCTGATGGCAATCACATTTTTTCTTTCCAGAAAAGTTCTAAAATATCTTGGTTTTTCACAAGCTAATTGTTGAATTTACATGGAGCCTAAATCCTCTTAACTAATCAATTTTCATGATACGATTACGCGATACTTTTTCTTCTACAGCTTCTCAAGAAAGATCAGAGCATTAGAAATAAAAATAACATTAAACAATTTAATGTTTTTAACAAATAAGAAAACTTTTACGTATATATTTTGTGACTCGCAACAGAATATGTTGTTATTTTACAATGGATCCTTAGCCATTGTGGCTTGCCTGATAATGATAAGGCAGACAATTTTGCGAAAGAGGCTTCTTTTCTAAGTCCTCTAGACACTCCTACTAGCCTGAGAAGAGCCAAGCTCCTTATCCTATTCGTGACCAGTGAAAAACTTATTACAAAGAGAAGGCAGTTGATGACTCTTGGAGGATTCATCTGACCTCTTGCACTCCCAGAGATCTCTCTAGAGCTATAGAAGTCTCCTGTTTCAGATTACTTACTGGACATGATTATCTTCAGAAACATCTGCATCACATTAAACTTGTGGATTCACCCGACTACATTTTATATAATGAACATGTGGACATGAATGGCGAGGACCTTTGGAACTGTTCTGCCCTTCAGGAAACCCGAAATTCTTCATTTTTCAAGTCGCTCTCCACTCCTGGAGATGCTTCCTTTCATTATTGGACTGCATGACTTATTATTCTCGAAAGAGCAAACATAAGGACGTAATTAAAAAAGATAGAAAATTTGTGGACCTACTTCTGAGAGAATTTTCAATTGCGATGTACCGCAATCTTTATCTTATACTGCGAGAGTCGAAATTGATTGATGCATGAAAAATCAAACATGATAACATGGTTATCTTTTTAAAATTTATCATATTAAAATCAACAACATTCTTCTCATACAAATAGTCCTTTTATATTTGTTTTACTCAATATAAACCGAAAAAATAGATTTTAAAAATATTCGTATAAGATAAATTATAAATTTATGTTAAATTATGATGTCATTATTGATTTTATATTACTGACTAATCTTGCAATTATGAAAATTTTAAAACGGATGGAGTTGAAATCGTGAAAGTAATGTTAACTTTATTCCCATATCCAGGGCTTCTTGACACCAACACGTGAAATCCATGGTCACAAAGACGTTGTATGCACGGAATCACCTGGAAAGAATTTGTATGCGGCAATTCGAAACTGGAAGAATTTCAAAGGAGGGCGCATTCCTTCATACAATTGCTGAAAATGAAGTTTATGAGAAAAGCAATTTTTACATACATCCGAAATGTAATTTTGTAAGTTACAAAATCATGATATGCTCACAAAGGTGAACAAGTGACTGAAAAAAAGGAAGCTTTAATTATGAATGTTTTTTGCGAATTCTTCTTATGCAAGTACATGGGGTTCTTTATGTACGGTTTCTGAGCTTTAAGGATGGATTTATCATTTTGTGTCACCTAATATAATTAAGATAAATCTTGTGCGCTAATGATAGACATGATGAATGAATTATTGTTCTTTTTATATCCGTTTATCAATTTACTGGATAAAAATAAAATGTTGAAATTATTTCTGTATCAGAAAGAGTTCAATAAAAAATTTTTGGAATCAGAGAAGAAATTGAATAGATTTTTAAATATTTTATAGATGTTCAAAATACTCGTACAAACTCAAATTTGTGTTATATGTATTTCAAACAAATATATACATAATATTAAATTATGTCAAAAAAATTACTATATTACTGAACAACTATGCACATTTTTAATGCCTAGAATATCCATTACTCAGTCTAAATAAGTATAGAAGCTTATAATTTTATTACTCAATTAAAAATATTTTATTAAAATCTGACATTTATTGAAATTTAACAATAAAGCAGAAACATCCAAAAGTGATTAAATAATTTTATTAACACATTTTTAATTTTATTTGTATGATAAATATAATATTTAATATGTTTTGGAATTTTATTGATAAACATCAAATCGTTAATGCAACCGAGCGTTTAAAATAACTGACTGCCTATTAAATTAGAAATAATATGAAACTTTATTTATAAAAGAAACTTTAATCAATGAAATATAGTATGATTTATCCATGCAGCAGCCATTAAAGGCTGTCAGTGGCCTGTTGGTAGTGACATCGCTCTGTAGAACGGTCGGTCAGAGGATCGATCCTTGCAAATGTCATACAACCAGCGACAGATACGTTTGCATACTCGATATATATATAAGCGGTGGATAAGTTTTGACATAACTAATATATATATATATATATATATATATATATATATATTTGTTATGTTGTGAATAATAGTATTCTAGGACCTCCTTTTTAATAATTTTTAAGTAACTGATATGCTGAAAAGAATCGGAAAAAAA
>JAPDSC010108974.1:0-44384 GCA_026290005.1 Latrodectus geometricus
TTTTTTTTTAAAAGGGTCGTTGTTTTTAATTGTATCCGTAGTTAGGGATGGAACGTAGTTACTCTTTTTATACCTGGTTAGTACTGATTACAGTTACTTTTAAAGTAACAAGTATTTTACTGTTTGTAATCGTAACAATTTATAATGTGCTACCATCTATTGGATTAAAAATTAACTATGATGTTTCTGTAATTTTTATAAATTAAATTTAATTAATTTATTAAAAATAAGAAAATAAATCTATAATTTTTTTATAATTCCATAAAATAAAAATGATAAAATATAAATAAGTATAAATCCATAATGTATACATTAATTTGTTACTAACTTTAATCCAAGTCATTATCATTTAAATATTAGCATTCACTTAAATGTTGATAAAAAGAACTATAAAAAATAATTGTGTTTTATGCTACAATTAAATAATTGCAATTTTATGTCTTTTCTTATATTGCTTTAATTTCTTGAATAAGGCAGAGAAATATAAGTTATTTCTTCATTAAAATTTTTCTGTGAAAAGTTTTGAACTTATATATTTTTATAAACATTTTTTACTCAATATAAAATTTCATATTTTGTTATTTATATTTGTTTTCAGAATTAATATTTGTTAAAAGTAAATTTTCAAATTGCTTAATAGTAATTTTTAAAATTTCCAATGTTGATTATTATTTTTATTTACATTAAGCCATAATTTAAAAATATACATGAGAGTAACATATGGTTATTGCATGGTAAAAATGTAAAAGAATTTTTTTTTCCAAATTTTCAAACTCTGCATATTTGTAGTAAAATATAGTGAAACTAAACAATGACAGAATAAAAAAATACATATATTTATATGGAATCATAATAAAAATAATGATGGAATTATACAAACGGATTTAATTTAAACATTTTACTTTTAATTTAAGAAACCAGAAAACAAAATTCGAATACATTTATTTAATACGGTTCTTATAAATATGTTCATTCTACATCAAAATATTTTCATAACAAAAATTCATAGTATGAAATTTCATTCAACTAGTCAATGTAAATTACTTTAATACAGAATGAACACATTTATTTAATTATTAAAAAATTTTAATTATTAAAAAATACAAAACAATTTTCCTTGCAAAACTCTAAACTCTATAATTATTTAATGCAAAATACTGTGAAATAAAACAATTCATGGTTTTAAAATATACTCATATTTACATAAAACAATAGTAAAAAAACTACTGTAATTTTAAACAAAAGTAACAATAAAAATTCATATAATATACAATCTTATTTCTCTTAGAATAATTAAAATAAATTGATAGTTCATAAGAGAAAAGAAAAAGGATTTTAAATGAAAAATAGCGCAGTTGATTTTACTAGTGGTAAATACCTTTACAAGATGGAAAGTAGATTATTTATGTGGACAATTTTGATTCTTTCTCAGTTTTTATTTAGTCAGCAATTTAGGTAATTATATTACTGCTTAATTTTTAATGGCAAGAAAAATTTTTGAAAATAAAAAATTGAGGTTACATTTTTAATTGAAAATTAAAAATATAACTTTATAATAAATTAAATTGAAGTTAGTTATAAATATTAATTACTTATTTATTTGTTTTTTTAACAAATTATTTGTTAATGTAAAAAATTGAAGCCATATTATTAATGTAAAAAATATTATAAAATTATTTTTGAAACTGAAATATACTTAAAGAATCCCATTCAATTTTTTTTTTGTTCAAGTTAATAGATGAATTTTGGAGACAAAAACCACATTTTAAAAATTTAATTAAAAGTCAAGAAATTAAAATCTTAAAATAATAATAATAAAAACGCGATATATTTGACAAAAATGATTATCACTAAATAAATGCGCCACGATTATTAACTTTCCTATAACTCATTTATTTTATTAATCTAAAGGAATGAATATGAAATGCTTATTTCACTTTTAAGCACATCTTTTATTTCTCGCAATTAGATTTTTTTAATTGAAATTTATTAAATTATTATTATTATAAAATTTATTTTAATAAACTATACTTTATATAAATAATGTAATTTTTACTATTAATAATTATATAAATTATTAATAAAAATATTAAAACAAATTTATTTTATTCTCTCATACGGCTTTATTTTATTCTCTCATTTCCTCCTTAAGGGGACTCATTCCGCGCCATATTGAAAATGAGCTGTAATGTTAAGTCTATGGAGAAATTTAAAAATATATTTCTCTAGTTCTATTAAGACTAGACCTTTACTTTTTGTAAGTTTTGATTGCTCTTAGGAATAAAAATGTCCTCTTGTTTGAAATTTATTTTTAAAATTGTTTTAACTATTTTTAAATTGTCTCAATATTTTGAAGATATGCTTAAAACTTTAATAACCTAAGAAAGATAAAGAAATTAGAAATTCTAAGCACAAGCACTTCCAGTTTAATAAAGAATCACTCTATTTTGCAGTTAAAGTAGCTGTGATTTCCTACATTGATTATTTTGGAACAAGCGATTACTCGCTTGTTCCGAAGTAATCAGTGTCGGCTTCTTCCAAAGTAATCAGCGAGTTACTTTATTACAAGCACTTATTATTTAGTAATAAATACGAACTCACTCAACACGTTCTCAGTTGTACTTGAAACATATCAAGAGTCATAGAGCTAGGAGTCGCACTAAGTTTGCTAGAGGAAGTAACAAGTATTTGGGATAAAAGGTACTGATTACAGATTGTTACATTAAAATACCGATTACAAAATACTGATTACAAGTATTTCTCCCTATCCCTAGTAGTTATAGTTATCCCAAATCAAAATATTAGAATCGCAACTTATTACAAAACAACTGAAAGTTGAAAGTCGCAACTGAAGTTTATTATTTATGGCAATTGTTTTTTATTTATTTTGTGATTGTATGAAATTTTTTTATTGATTTCAATAGTTTTCTGATTTACAGGTATGGTACTTATTTAAATTTTTTGTAAGGATATGTATAATGTGTAATCTATACAATATCATACAGTGAACGTAAATTTGATTTTTCTCTTGATTCTTCTGGTTGAAAAATTTTTTTTTTAATATTTGTCTTGTAGAAATAAATATCATTATAATTTAGTCAAGTATAGTTTTATTGTGACTTTGAAGGATAATTAGCAATATATTTATAGGGAAGGGTTCTAAAAAGTAAATCCACGCGTTTCTTGTATAAAAGTACTTGCTTCTATAACTATATTTGGTATTGTCATTTTTGTTGGCAAATTATAACATTATGTACTAAAAATTTATCTTGCATCTGCTTTCAGTGCTACAGTTTTAAGATATTCATATGAAATCTAGAGAATGCCGAAGGTAATATGATTGTATTTTAGGCAGCTCTGTTATATTTTTTGACATTTAAACTTCGATAGAGGTAAAGAATATTATTTTCTTCCTCACTGTGTTCAAGGGCTCTCCTTAACTAGTTATCGCCAATCTGTTGCTATCAGATTCTCTTGGGGATTAAATCAACTAGATGTTTGCTGTGCAAAGAGACCCATATCCCTGGGAAAGAGGATCCTGGTAACTTAGCCTTTCAGAGATCAGTATATTACTTTGGCCTCTGCTTCAGGTAAATGGGAGATAGTGAGGTGCGGCTAGTCTGTATCCCCTTGTTGGACTCATTAATGAGTGGTGTGGTCCCAAAATTTGTAGTTTATTTATTCTTTTCTCCCACAAGAGCAACAAATGAACAATATCAAAACAAAATTTTTATTGTAGAAAGAAAGGAAGGTACATTTTCAGCAGTATCTCCTTTCTTAATTTCAAAAAGAATATCTAATATTGTAGTAAAAGTTAAAAACATACAGAAAATGCTCTCTGGTGACCTTCCAGGGGATGTTGAATCTGAAACTTAGTCAGTTGTAACTGAGAATATGCAATTACTGGCTAATATTGAAGTTACCGTCTTGCCTCTTGGTAATCATAATTTCAGTCGAGGGCTGTATCCCAGTGTACGGTACGCTATTTTTATACAATTAATATAATTATAGAATATACAATTAATATCATTATATAATATAAAATTATATTATTTTATACAAATAATATAATTTTATACATTATTATATACAATTAATTATAATTGTATATATGATTACCGTTGTATATATGCGTACCGTATAAGGAGCGTACCGTTCACTGGGAATTAACCCAGTCGAGGTGTCATTACACCGAGGGATTTGCTAAATATGACGACATTTGAGATTCTGGAAAATCTTACTAGTCAAGGGAAATCAGAAAGTCTTTGGTGTTACACACATTACAGACAGAAAAGAAGTTAAACTTATTGATACAAAAAATCTCATTCTGACTTTTGCAATCCCAGACCTTCCGCAGTATATTAAAGCTGCTTACATCAATTTACCCATCTAGCTATAAATTGCTAATCCAGTGCTTTTGCTTTGTACACTCAAAGATTAGTTGCAGGGGCAAACTCATCTGCGCTCTCTGCATGGTGGTTGACAATGAAGGAGGCGTGTGTCAACTGTCATGGTGCTCACCTCCCCTATTCTCACAGCTGTCCTCAATGGCAACTAGAAAAAGAGGTCACAATTAAGATAAATTATGAGAATGTTCCTATCCTGAGGCTCAAAGATTAGTTACTTCTCGCACTCCACAAACTAGAGTTACATATCCGATTGTGCCTAGAAATATTGTAAAATTCAATAATACACTAGCAGATGCATTTCCACTTCCCCTTATAAAATTAAAGGAAACATCAAACCAAAGATGAATGCCATCACCAAATATTGTAAAAAAAAAGCTACAAATAAACAAAAGCCATGAAGGCTTTTAAACCAATTTTTTGAGGAGGACTCAATCAAGTCCTTTTTTATCCACCCATAAAGCCATGCACCTGGAAGCTGATTCTGTAGCTCTACACCCCTTGGCTGATGATATATCCTTCAAGGAATTAACAGAAGACTAACCTTCCAGATCAAGAAAGCAGCATTTTGGTTTAACTTTCTTTGTTTCTTGGAAACACCATGGTTTTTACTCTCATTTAGATGACATCGAGTCTGTTGGTAGTCTTAACATTTTTCTTAACTTAAATTCCAACTCTATAAAAGTTTAAAACTAAATATTGTATCTATTTTAATTTTCCATTTTGAAAATGGAATTTCAGCCCATTTAAAATAGTATATCTTTATTCCTGATTTGTTAAAGCTTTTGATTTAATTTAAGTTGTTTTAACCACCATCATTCATGTAAAATATGTTAACTTTCAATTTACAAATATGAAAAGGAAGGCAGGTTGAGGTTATTTTGTTGCAAATCACAGCTCTAATTTAAGATCCGATTAAATTGATAGTTTTGTGTTCGCTAATCACATGTTGCATAGCAATCTCGGGTAAATTTGTATGCATGTTTCTCTTCAGAAAAAGGCTAATTTTTCATTCTGTGCTCAGGTTTGGTTTAGTAGCTGACTAATAGAACTCACCTTTTTCTGCACAGTAATCAAATCATGATTTGGCAGCTATTATAAAATAAACTACATTTCTTCAGGTTAGAGGTATTCATTTTCCTGCTTCCAGATGTGCAAGTTGGTGAATCTGCTATCTTCAATTCTCGCTGCTTAGCACAAGGCTTTTATGCTAGATGCACATTTAGATTTTTGGTAATTCCCTCAGGTTTTAAAGTAAGGGTATTTTCTCATTTTCTGTTTCATATGTTAATTTTAGTTTATGAACCTCTAGAGAAAATCTAAAATTCTGAACATATTTATTTTTTGAGTCATCCTTTTCGGTATATCAATAAATTGACTTATAGTAATTGTATTTTTGATCTGTGCTGGTCATTTTTTAATGTAAGAACTACCTAATAGTGAACTAACCATATCTATTGAAACTTTTATACATATATTAAATTTAAATAAAATTATTTGGTGTTTTTAAATTTGAATTTTTTAAAGTCTTTATTGTCAGTTTAGTTTTGAAAAATATCTTTATTTCATGCACAGTCAACAAAGTATAATTTCAGCACTCTGAAGTGTAACATTAACATTACCATGTATGGATTTAATTGCTTTAGAAAAAACTGGTGATGATGGTGAAGTGTTTGGGGATGTGTGTATATTTTCATCTAACAAATTTCTTAGTGCTGCTCATCCACTTAATATGATTCTACATGTTGTAGCTGTGACAATTCACACTTCATGCTTAATTAAAGTTTGTAGTGTATATTTACCACCACATGATGTCGTCCACCAAGTGGAACTTGATGCTCTTTATTGATCAGCTGCCAACACTGTTTTTATTACTAGGTGACTAATGACCATAATTCCTTGTGGGGAAGCAATGTTACAAATTCTTGTGGTCTTCAAATAGAACAGTTTATTTTTTATAACTATCTCTGTCTGATTGATATTGATAAGAAAACTTTTGTATATACTTTTTAGTATTAAATTGTATAATTCACCTTTTGCCACATTTCCTTAGTAATGTAAACTACCAGTAAGTTTTCTAATATCAAAAAGTTTAAAGATATTTTAAACGATAAGTTTATATTAAATGTAAATAAGTAATAAAGTCTCATTTTGATATGCTAAATAATTGAATCAAATATCTGTTTCAAAGAATATTATAAAACAGGATTTTGTCTGATCAGAAGATTTTTTTTGCTAATTCTTTTAATGTATTGACAACTACTTAGTGGTTTTTAAATTTGCTGTTATACAAATTTTAAAAATGGCAGATGAGTACAACTTTTTACAACAAAGAAAGTTTTATTTTTCAAGCATTGTTTTTTTTTTTGTTGTTAAAATAAAATTCTGATGAATGAGATATGTTTAGTAGTATAATGTATTTTACAGAATTTCTTGTTTCCTAATTCTTTTTCCTATTCAAAAATAGAGTTAAAACTTTTTGCTTCATTGAATTAACAAATTTATTTCAGATGGCATATCATGATAATTTAAGGTCAATCCCATTAACTGGAAATGCTTCAGAATCTGAAGAGGATGGAGAAATCGAAAAAGAAAGTTCTGTAAAAGATGAAAACATACTAAACCAAGAGGATCAAGACAGGTATATATTTGAAGTTAATTTCATTGAAAATGAAGATTGTCTTAACATTTTTATAATTCACAGTTAAACTTTTTATTGGAATGTTTAATATTTATTTAACATTCTAATTAAAAGTGTTTATTGTAAACATATAAGGAAAGATATTCTTGTTTATGATTTATTTGTATCTTTTTTTAATACATTGTAGTAATTGATTTATCATTAAGGCAATATATTAAATATTAAATCCTTTATTTCTTTTTCTCAATATTGGTAGTTACTAATGTGCTGTAAATAGATCCTGTGTATTTAAATTAATCAAAATTTAAAATGTTATTTATAAAAACATGATTAACATTCAAATTGACTCCAATTTAGTTTTAATAATATTAAAGAATATAGAAATACTTTCATAACTTTTAAAAACATGTTTTATGTTCAGAAGTGACTTTTTTTTAAAAAGTAACTTTTACTTAATTTATAATCATTTTAATGTTATTTTATAACATTAATCACCTCTCTATTAATAATATGTAAATTAGTTTTTGAACTTATTTATAATGTACTTTCTAAAATTCTTTATTTTTTGTATTTTTTAGTGAGAGTTCTAAAGAAGAAGGAGATGATTCGTTAGATATCAAGCCTCCTCAAGCTACAACGAAAACTGAAGATTCAAAAAGAAGTGATAGGAAAAAGAGTAAACATAGCAGAAAACATGACTGTAAGTTCTTCATATAGAATAAGTAAAACATAGAGTCATTTTAAGAATATTTATCAATTATTTTAATTTAAAACATTTAATTCATTTTTATGCATTTTAACTATAGTTTAGTTACGCTAATTTTATCAAACAATAAAAATTTTACTATTTATTATTATCATTTAATATAGGAATTTACAGCCTTTATACGTTATAAAAGATACACAAAATCAAACAACTTTTATTTAAAAAATTTTCATAAAGTTTTTTCAAAAGATAGCAGAACTGGCATCCAAAATGGTTAGCACTCTAACTTTTAGTTCAACAATTTGGGGGTTTGAATACCTTCTTGGGCTTGCATGTTGTTACTGGTTCAAAATCTTCTTAAAATCATAAGTCCTAGTCTTAAAGCCCCATATTACCTTCTCATATCCTGGAATGTTTGCCGTTTTTGACTTTTTGAAGATCAGATTTATGGTCCTGATTTAACTTTGTCAGAGGAGCTGGAGATTATTAACAAGTTGTATTATAATTCTTAACCATTTCTTAATGATTTGAATTTAAGCTTCATTAATTTAAAAAATTTTCTCAAAGTGGTTTTGAGTTTTATGTTATTCAAAGCTGTTTTGAGATTATTGTTGTGGGAAACTGTTAAAGTTTTGATAATTTTTAAATACTTGTTTGTATTTCATTGTTTTCTGCTACTTTTTAAAAATTTTTATTATTTAATTTATGAACTACTCTTTATAGGACTATTACATACTTTATAGTATTTTTTCTTTTTATTGATTTATATATTACTAATATTTTAGTTCCTCTTCTATCCTTTATATATTCCTTTTTTCTTTCTAGTGTTTACTATAAAAACAAATACTGTTTTTCATATGCCATTCAGTCATCTAATTAGCATTTGTGTGCAAAAGTTGACCATTAAGTGACAATTAAACCAAAGCAATATGAACATTTTTTTATTTAATTTGCTTTTTCTTATGCCTGCTACTAACTTTCTAGATAATTGCTTTTTTTATTTGGGTAGTCTGTGGATGAATTACTAAACATTAATAAATTTATTAATTTAACAACAAACAAATGTTGTCTATCATTAAAGTAAAAATATATGTATCTCTTAAAAGTTTATCACTATTCTGTGTATTTCTGCTGCAACAAATTATTACATCATAAATTTTATTTTTGGTATACTTCAAATTTTCTTCACAATGGTTAGATGATATTTTTAATATTTATTCATAAGATGCTACGTGATAGTTCTAAAAAATATTTTATAGTATTTCCTTGCAGAATCAAATTAAAGGTAAAGAAAAAAAAAAAAAGATTGTCATAGTTAAATCAATTACTAAATTGTATTATTTTTTTAAATGAAATTTTTCCAAACATGTGTTCCAATTTTAGTTTTAGTGTTGCTAAAAATTATTAATGGTATATATTGATAACACATCAAAAAAGTAACATTTTTTAAATTTTATATTCTGGTTTTTATTAATATTTTGTTTATTTGAAAATATTATAGTTTTAAAAAATTGAAAGTATAAATATTTTGAGATTCTGCATTTAATTTATATAACTAATGTTTAGAAAATTATGCGATGAATAGAAGTCATACAAATTGTGATTTAAAAATCTGGATAATTCCACTAAATAAAAGTATCAAGAATAGTATGATTTGTCAGAAGCTGTAATTAAAGTATATTAAGTCATTTTTGAAATTAGGCAAAGAATGATGAGGAGTTTTAGGAAACAAAACGTGGACTTGATGAAAAAATGTTAACTTGTCATTCTTTTCTAGATAAATGTTTAAGAACTATGGAAGCATGAATGTGAAGAGATTGTAATCAAAATGAAATAAAGAACTGCTGTGGGAAAATAAAGAATGAAAATGAATTATATAAAGAACCTCTAAAAATAAAAACTTTATTAAAATAATCACTCATCAGAAATTTTGTTAAAATAATCACTCAATTTTATGAAGATGTTAGAATTTCAATAAAAAATATTTTATGAAATAAAAAGAAAACTCAAATTTTTTCATTTGCTGATGACAGTATTGCCAAGTTGAAAAAGAGAAGTGTTAATTTAACAAGAGAAAAAATTAATTGAAGTGGCAAGCACAGTTGGCCACTTAATGAACAAAATACATGGGGAAAAAAGTATATTTGTCGCAATTATGTGATAGTTGATAACTTTAAATTCACAAAACTGTTGATAATTTTGCATTATTTGGGTACAGTTATAAATTTTCAGATATTAACTGCAGAATTTTGAAGGAGAACAGTTATTTTTCGTATCAGTGTCTGTTGAAAAATAAATTGATTTAAAAATGGCAGTTAAACTGAAAGTGTGCAAAACAATTGTTCACCCCCTGGTGACATAATTGCGAGAATTGGCTTTGATGCAAAAAGAAATTAAGAACGTACTAATTTTTAATGGAAAATACTAAGAAATTTTTTTCATTCTTTACAGTTATAACAATTGCTGGGGAATTAGAAGTAATAATAAATTCGAAGCTTTTATCAATCATAAAAATATATTAAGATTCATCAAAGCAGAGACTTTAATATTTTGGGCATGTTGAGAAATCACCTGATAAACGAATGGTTATGATCTTGCATGTAGTCAGTCTCCCCTAAATGTTTTACAACAGTTAGGATGGATTAATGGGAAGTATGTAAGCCTGCAGGGAAATGTTGCTTTTGGTAACTATGCACCCCATTCACATTCCCTGCACAATAAAACCATCTCTTAATATTCAACTGTGGAAAATCTTTTCACAACTATGAGCATCAACGTACTACAATCACAAAAAGATGTCTATTTTTCAGCTGTCTCGGGAGAACAGGCAAGGTATACCTTATACATTTACATACTGCTAGAAATTCAATTAACAAATACAAGTTGAGTGGATGTGACACTGTTTTAATGATGTACTTATTATTTACTGTGATAATCAGAAAAGGATGGAACCCTCAAGGTTTGAACTGCAATCCTATACATTGAAAATCACAAGTCATACCACTGTGCCATATTGCAGTGTCTTGTTTTATCTGAAAAATAATAATTTCTCTTTCAGTGCAAGTATTATACACATTAGTGTAAAAAATCATGATAACAAATTCACATTTTAACCATTCCATTTTTTCAAGTGTGCTAAGTATTTTCAAACTAAATTAATGCTCTACAACTTTGTTAATCACTTTCTCCTATCTTGTTCGATTTTTGAAATTAGAATGCTAAATTTAAATGAAAAAATAAATTCTAATGAATAGTTTTCCATTAGATAGTGCTTTATGTGGTTTTATCCAGTATCATATGACTTCTTTACTGTATTTAGATGCCACTTTTATGAATATAGCAGCAGAAATTAAGATGGTGGTTTGGGACCTTTACCTCTAATTTCTTGTTTAACAGAATGATAATTTTCATTTTCAAAAAGTAAATGATCTAGACCAAAATTATCTTAAGTATTTTTTGTAGTTGCATATTTCTTTGGAAAGTATTAGTATAAAAAGCCAGATTATGAATTTTTTTCTGCAAAAATTGTTTCATTTTATAAATTAGAATTCTATAACTCAAGAATATGCCTTATTTTCATTTTAAAAAATTCTATTATTTTTCAATGTTTATTTTAAATTGAAGAAAAGTATTGTGATTTTTTTTGTTAATACATTGAATATAAAATTGATTATTATATCTTTTGTAAAATATTGCTTTATTTTTCATGTAGCTCATCGAAGAGACCATCATCGAAGCTATGATCGAAGTTCCCACAGAGATAGAACAGCATCATGGGTAAGAGAATCTAATAAAAAGGGAGTTAGAGAAGGAGAAAGTCGAAGTGTACGATATAGAGATGAAACTATTCGAATAAAAGATAGAACTTTTAGGAAGGATGAAATCCGTTCTGTTACTGATGTTAGAGAAGTCAGGTTAAAAAAGGATCTTCGTGACTCTAGAGAGCGAGTTGAAATTAAAATTAAAGATGAAAGACATGTGTAAGTATTTTTTATGACATTTAAATTTTAAAATTTGTGTTCATTAAGCTATCCTTTATATATACATTATTAGCTTGTATTCGACATATAATTCCTAGATGGTATTTCATTGCTATAAGTGCAATTTTATATTATTTTATGCAGAGCAGTTTAAAAAATTGATATGATGATAGTTGATGTAAAATTAACATAAAATAAAAAATTCCAAATTTTAAATATTTTACTAACTATAAAGGATGTGGTTTATGTAGAAAATAAAAATCTCTTAAATTTCAATTAAGTATTCCTTTCTTAAATTAATTCAATTTCTAGAAAAAAAATAATGAAATGTCTTTAAGTTCAATTATAATATAGTTTTTCTAGCACTTACCTTGTTCAGATTATTAAAAACGTATTTAGATTAAAATATAAACTCAACTGTATGAATAAATTTATATGAAATAAATTTATTTAGATAAAAAAAATATGGCTTATACTTTAATGTTGTGTTAAACAAGTTCCTGTATTCAAAAAGTGTTCTCTTAAAAAGTATATTCATTATTATACTTTTAAAATGTTTGACAATGTCTTCAATTTGTTCACTTGTTATTCATTCATTTAAGTTTTTCATTTATTAATTTAGTATTTTTTATTAGTTTTGTGGTAATTTTAACAATTTTATTGTTTTTTAATTATAAATATTTTTTAATGTTGGAAAGTTTACATGATACATCATCAATAATATGGAATAGGAAAAATTGCAGTTTTGCAGTGTATTATTTTTAAAAATATTAATAAACTCGATTTATTATTTTTATTTATTTTTTTTGTAAAATAAAACATTCTTTTATTTATTAGATTTTTCAAAATTTTCTTATATTAAGGCTAAAATAACACTTTGCTGGATTTAGATGATGTAATAAAAATTAATTAAAGTAGTGTCTCTCTATTTTCATCCTCTTTTAATGCAATCATGAATATCTTTGAGTAAATTGTAAAGGTATTTTTTAAATAAAAAATATAAATAAGAAATTTATTTTGTTTATTTTTAACTATTCAGATTTATATTTATAAAGCAATAAATAAATGGATTTCAAATTAAAGTTTATATATTCATAATTTTAATATAACGTAAAAATCTTATGAACCTTTCATTTTTTTCCTTACATCTTTCCTTCTAAAGGAAATCATTGATTTTACTATGTTTTTACTCAAATAAATTGCTCTGATTTCTTCATATTTAGATTACAATTACATTTTAAATGATAAGGATAATTAATGAAAAAACTTTGGCCTCATTTAGTTATCAATATAATCTATTATTTTTTCAAGTTCTGATATTATTGTATGGCCTGATTAAATTAACCCTTGTATGTCAACAATGCCCATCGAGCAACAAAGAAACAAACTGATGTGATCAAAGATATTCATGATTGCATTAAAAGAGGATGAAAATAGAGAGACACTACTTTAATTAATTTTTATTACATCATCTAAATCCAGCAAAGTGTTATTTTAAATGAGTATATATACCGTATTTTCCTGTATATAATCCGCAGCGGCGTATTATCCGCACGGCCTTTTTTTCGAGTAAAAGGAAAAAAAAGCGTCGCATAATCCGCAACAATTTTTTCCCGACGAATAGTCTCAAATATGTATTGCTGATAATATGGGTGTCACATAAAATAAAAAAGTGCATTGAATAATTAAAAATTTAATAAATTGTATAGAAAAAAAGCATTTATTATGAAAAATATCAGTATACATCCACCTCATCGCAAAGTGCGATTAACTTGAGATGATAACGAGATCGATCAAGAACGATAATTTTGAAAAGATTCTTGTAAAACTTATCGATATTTAGCTTCTAATAACTTTTAAATTGATGTTAAACATATTTAAAAAATATATATTTAATACATTAATATTTAAATGAAAAAAATTGAATTATTTACAAAGAGGGTATTTTATACATTTTTCTTTTATACTGCGCGTGCTTTATTTTTCACTTCACTTAACATGTTTCTCACTATTTTTTTTATTTGCTTTCACTGTAGCTTTTAATTTAAAATCTGCTATGTAACTTAAAAGTGTTCGCTTCCATATGACGATATACGAATGTGAATATTTTCAAAACGAAACAGCTCACGTCAAGGCCAATTGACATTAGCAAATTTACAACAGTAATATCTTTATGAGGAACCGAATTCTTTTTTGAACGTAATTGGACAAAGCGGATTATAGCTCAAATAACTCAGGTTTGTCTTGGTACCACCTGTTATTTATTTTATGAAACATAAACAGTATTTCTTTCAAAACTTTCTTGTAAGATATTCTGATGAAGAATGTTTTTTATCAGATTATCCGCGGCGGCGTATAATACGCACAACGAAATTCGGAACTTTTTTAAAACATAATCCGCGGATTATATACAGGAAAATACAATAATCTCTTTTCATATCTGTTTGAAAATATTCACTTTAAATTGTTAACATGACATTTTTATAAGATAATGTTTGACACTAACATGTTGAGATAATTTTACTATTAAATCCTTGTTTTTTTGGTATTCAGTACTTGATCTTAGAAATCAATTGATATTTATATTTTTAAGAATTTTAAGGAAAACAGTCTCAGAAAAGTTTCATAAAAAGATATTTTTTCTCATTAACAAGGGTCCAAAAGTCACTATTATATCCGTGAAAAAATAGAGATCGAATAACCAATTATTATCACCCAATTCATAATAAATTCCATTTTTTGATACCAAAAACTACTTTATTGGCAAAAGAAGTTCTACAAATTGTTAAAGTACTTTTCCCTTGCTGAGCCATGCAACATCAGAATAATGAATTAAGATTTCATGCTCGGTATCAAGTTCATCAATCAGCACTTTAAATAGTCTGCTTTGAAGTGATCTAGGGTGGATATAATTCATAATTTTTGTTACCAGAGTCATTACATGGTCATTATGCAAGACTTTTGTATATAGTATCTGTTGATGAATAATACAGTGATAATGAAAAAAAATTTGGAAATTTAGCGTCATTCTTGTAGAATGTGATGAATCCAACAGTGGGACCAATCATGGCAGGAGCTCCATCAGTTGTTATGCACACAAGTTTTTGAAGGAGCAAATCAAGCTCCTTAATATAATTTTTAATATCTTGATATATATCTTTACCATTAGCATTTCCTTGAAGAGGTAAAACTGCAAGTAAATCTTTTATTGAGCAATCATTAAAAACCATTTTTTAAAATGTGCTTAATTGAGCAGTATTACACATATCTGTTAATTTGTCACACTGGAACTTTTTGAACACTTTTTTTATATCATTTTTTGGTTTTTTATACTTTATATTTTCAGCCATTGATTCTATTCTACAAGTAACTGTATTTCTTGATAATTGTACATTTTCAATTGTGATAATTATTTCTTTTTCATTTTTGAACTTTTTATATAATGTTTCTGATGTAGCTAACATCATCTGATGCATCATATTTAATATGTGCAATCTTGAATGTAACAACTGTAATGGTTCTCAATTCTGTTACACATTTAGTGAATATAGATTGTTAGAATAGAGTGTTAAGCCTATTAATGCTGATTTCAATTCTTTTACTCTACATTTTCTTAAACTCCTGCTCATAAAAAATCCAATATATTTTTTATAAAGTGTAATAAAATGTTCCAAGTTGCATTTTTTTGGAATTGCAATTGTTGAGTGACAAATCAATCAAACACATTTGTATTTTGAATGAATAAAAACTATTCTCTTCCCAATCTTGAAACTTGTAAGTTCATTATTTCTTTTTCTTAGATTCATAATCAGCCATGAATTAGGTGTCTATTTAAATAGAAATTTTTTTTTAACATACATAAACCTATATCAATATACCTAAATCTTTAAATGAATAAATTCTAAGCCTGTTAAAAACTATATGAATTCATAAGCATAATTCAATTGAGTTAAATTAAAAAATATCACAAATAGTAGTAAATTTCAAATAATGAATGAAACTTAAAACATGATAACATTAAAAATATACAAAATACATGAAATAATTTAAAGAACAAAATCTTGTTGGTTGGCATTTTAAGAAATGCTTATTATTCCCAGCTTCTGATAAATATGAGCATGATTATTAGTATCATCATTGGAGCATATAGAAACAGAATATTCATAAAAAGAAAATGGGAAAGAAACTAATTTAAGCCTCCAATCAAATGAAAGATGAAAACATTTAAAAATGCTAAATGTTACAGAATTAAATTATCTATGTTTCTGTGTGTATTTTCTTAACAGGAGAGAAGTTGAGATGAAATGATAATTTTTGTATTGGAGCAATTCACAAATTATTGTAAGTTTCCCGAAATTTTCTGTCTCCATAATTTAAGCAATTTGGCTTCTATGTAATATTTTTTGTATTAAACTATTGATAATTCTTTTAAACTTTTACATTACTCTGGGTTCTTAACTGCATACATGACAAATATAAAAAAATGAATTTCCATTCAATTATTTTATAATGTCTTGCTAGATATCTCTTATGACTATAATTGTTTAAGATATTTAAAAATTAAGAAATATAAAGGAATTGTTATTTTTGAAATATTTTTTGCTCATAATACCTAATGGGCTAGTGAGTACACAAGGTTAGGGACACTGCTGACCTAGATGGCTGCTTGTGTCCATTATTTTGGAATACTGACTTTTTGTATTTCATAAAAAGGAGGACAAGTTGATAGTTGAGTAGTTAGTACACTGACCTTTGGCTCAACAGTTTATGTGCTTTATCCCTACTTTAGGCCTCTATGTTTGTATGGTTCAGAATTTACTTGTGTGGGTCTCTACTTGTCCTGATCAAAATTCTAAGTTTTGGTCTAATTATACCTCATATGCATAAATTAACCACTGAGTAACAAATCAAGGCAAGGAAAATTTTTTCACATTCTGCTTAATTTTTGATATTTTAATGATAAGCTATAAGATTATATAGATAAGTTTGTGAGAGTATAATGTGAATAAACAGAAGTGAGTTCTTTAACTTTCAGATAATGCAAATCCTGATATCTCTTAAGTATCTAGTTTAAAGTTTTTTTACTATTATATGTGATTATTATTATTATTATTATTTTTTTTTTTGACTCACAACCATCAATTCTGTTTCACTTTGCATTTGTTTCTGATATTTTACAGGAAGGAGATAAACATAATACAGGAAAAGGATTCTTGATGTCAAATTTTAATATATAAATTGTATTTTTTAGTAATGTTTTAAATGTATTTTAAATATTGAACTAATATTTTAAATTGGTAATAGAAAAGTACTAAACTAAACAAAACTCAGTGCCACAACAGCCTATGTAGGGTCCAAGGCCTGCAGTGCTTATTTCTGTTTTCATGACCAAAAGCCTTGGAGTGCAAAGCATATGAAAATACAATGTCAAGATTTAAACTTGTTTTTGTAATTTTTTTCTAAAATTAAAGTTAAGGATACAATGTTCTTATCTTATGGTATGGTTAAATTATTTCTCTGCTCTGTCTCAAAGTGCTTTAAATAAAAGTATGCTTTTATGAAAAGGTTAATTGGCAACCAAACAATTTTTTTGTAACAAAATAAACAAAGGATAAGCTGTAAATCTATTTGGAACTATGTTATAAACATAAAATTTCAATGCTATTATTATATTATCTACATACTATTTATTTTTTAAATCATAAAATGCACAATAATTTGATTTTGTTTTTTAAAAGCTTTAAAATAATATGTAAATAACAAGTCAATTTTTTTTTTAAAAAAATTTTATATACTTTTTTATAAAATTGTTATGTTTTGAGAGGAATGCTTTTACTGCATGTATTTATTTTAAGATATCAGAAATATATCATATGGAAGAATTAAATAAATGTAAAACTTGCTTGTTACTTGTGTTCAATTTATTAATAACTTTAAAAATGTCATAAATTTCCATGATTTTTTTTCACTTGTTTTGTTATGAAATTTTGTTAATGCAAATTATTTGTGTAAAAAATTTCTACAAAAATTAAATTTATTACTCCTGAAATATTCATTCTAACTTTTAACTTGGAAAGAAAATGTATTGGTTTTAAATAAATGTTAATGTGATAGTAAATTTGTGATAAATTATTTTCTTACTAAATAATTAAGTAGTTTGTATATTAAGTATAATATCTAACTAATTACATTAATAATATATAATTTATCCATTAAAATAATTACTGATTTAGAAATTAATTTAATCACCTTTAAATTAATATCTGTGTTAATTACAAATTGAAAAGTCATAAAATTAGCTGCTAATAAATTTCAATTTTTACAGATAAATTTTAAATATATAATTATTTTCAATAATTATAACTTGAAAATCTCTTGTTTTAGAGATAGGTTGGAAGAAAAGAAAATGGAATGGAGACAGAAACGTTTGCTTTTTATAAAGAAGCAGCAAGAACAAGATAGGGATCAACCCAACAGAACTTGGCCCAGGGAAGGTAAAAAATATTTTAAATTATTGATTAGGATCATTAAAATTGTTCAGTGAAATACAAATAAGAATTTCTGACTTTCATTAATATAAATTTTAAAAATTTAATATTTTATTGCTGAGAGAAACTGGTCAGTTATTATAATTCAAATTCATTTTCATTTTCCTAATTTTATTAAAATTAAAAATTTGGTGTTATCATTTTTTAATAAAATGTTATTTATGTGTTAATATTTTTAACATTCAATATTTATAGCAGAATTTTATTTACATAAAATTAACTATATATATTTATCTATAAAGTTATGCATACAAATGCATGTAAGTTTATAATAAAATTGACATATTTTCATAGAAATTATGTCTGGTGGCAGAGATTTAAGAGAAAAACTAAGAGAAAAAGAGCGTTTGCATCAAGAAAGAGAACGACGATTGGAAAGATTTCGTAGCCCTCCCAAAGAGACAAAAGAAATTATTATTGTTAATAGCGAAGAAAAGAAAGAAAAAGAGCTTCATATTACTCCAGGTTAGGTGTGCTTTAAGCTTGTTATTTATTCACATTTTCTTTTATATTTTAATATAATTTCTGTATTTATGAAAAAAATTTCAGAACCTTTTCCAGAAGATGAACCAATGGATTATGAAGAAGATAAAGAAGTTGATGAGGAAGAAAGTGATCAACACAGTGAAGAAAAGGAAGGTAAAGGAGATACTGAAAGTGATTCAGGAAGTAGTGCCAGTGATAGTGAAGGTAAATTCAGCTAAATTATAACATTTAAATGATTGTGTAAATAATGTGTATATAAGGTAGTTTCATGTATATTAGAATTTCTTAAAACTGAGTTGATTGTTTTAGATTTAAAATTTTCACCTTAAGGTTTCTATATAGTCAATCTGTCATGCAGTGACTTTCTATAAATATTTTTAAGAAATCTGAACATACAAAAAAAAAAAAAAAAAAAAAAAAAAAAACATAAATGCTTTCATTAATTTTGATATCAATTTAATCTAGGTATGTGTATGTGTGTTTATTTATTGTGTATATGTAAGTGAAATGTATTATATAAATTCTAAGTTTTAAAACATTAGGCGATAAAAAAATTTTTATACTACATAATTTTAGATTAATTCTCTATAAATTAAAAGCTTCAGTGTGTGATTGTTGTGTTTTTTATTAATTCATATTATTATATCAAAATACATAATTTAAAATATTCATATTTCAATAAATTAGTCAAATAAATCTTTAAATTTTTGGAAATTTAGCAATAAAGTCTAGTTATTTAATGTTTTAAATTGTTTTTAGGTTGAAACAATGGAAAAAATTTAATGAGTCAGTTTGATCAATTATACTTTTATAATGTTTCTTAATAATAATTTAATTTTCACTTAATGTTTCCAATTATGTCCATTTTATTCAACATATTGGATTTATTTGTTAATGATTTTCTGTCCTCTGAATTTGTTTATGTTTTAAATTTATGAATATTAAATAAAATAAGCATTTTTGAATTGGTAACTAATGTTTGATTTACAATAATTTACTTTTGCAAATTTTGTTTTATCATAATTACACATGTTTCTCATATATGAAATCAAGATTAAAATATTATAATTCTTTAAAACATTTTTGAAGAGTATTGAAATAAAAAATAATGAGAAATATGATGATGAATAAAAGATTGAATATTTTTAAATATTAATGTTTAAATGCACATCAAGTTATTTTTTTCATACTATGCTCATTAAATGAAGAGAAATAACAAATTAGCTTTTTCTATGAAGTGGCTCAGGATTATTCTATAAATTTAATATGGCCTGTAAAATACAATAAATTGGCCAGCTTGTATTTTATTTATAAAAGCTATGATTTAAAAGATTAGAAATATTAAAGTCATATGAATAAAATTTCATTTTGATACATTTGCTTTGCAGAATGATGCTGCTATAAAAATATATTTTACAAAAACTAATTTGAATTCTATCATAGTTACTTTAAATTGGCACTTTCTTAGTATATAAAGAAACTAAACATCATGCAAATTAGAATTTATATATTTTTTTAAGAACTGTTCTGGAAATAGATGCAGTAAAATAATTTAATGAATAACTGAAAGTTTGAATATCCTTTGATATTATTTTAACAGAATATGTATGATTGTTTCCCTAAATTAAATCTGATCCAACTTGCAATGAAATAACTCTTCTGGGGATCAGTCTTGAAAGAAATATGAAATATATTAGGTTGGGGAAAAAGTAATCCATTATTTTTTGGGTAGACGTCTGTAGTGATCGATATCTTGTGAGGTATCTATCAAACAATTTCAGATTTATGCTCGTTGGAAAGGGGACATTTGACACTAAAATATCCTATTGTGGTTTTTTGTTTGATTAATTCAGTTACGAGTACAAGGTTTTAAAAATGGAAGACAACAAACAGAAAATTCGATACATTTTCGTTTTTCTCTTGTAACGGCGAAAAATATAGCCGAGTGGCTAAAATTGTGAAAGGTGTTTATCGTCCTATATAAGACTGTAACAATCAGTTATGTACAATTTTTGTTTTGTCGATTCTTTGATTTTTGGGTATTTTTGATGTTAGAGATGCACCTCGCATGTGGATATAGCATCGTCAAAAATGTCTATAAAATATCAAAAATGATCGAAGTTAACTGTATGTCAGCAGTCATAACGTGCAAGACCTAAAAATCTACATGAAAGCTGTTTTAAACCTTTTTACAAAGTGAATCCAAAAGAAGTTACATAAAATTCATGTAAAAATAATGGATTTCTTTTTCCCCAACCCAATAATATTCTACTTTTGTGAACTAAATTTGTGTTAAAATATGATTTTTCACATTTATATGTAAATTGAAAAATTGTGTGTTGTGGGGAGGCTGGAAAACTTTTTATTTTTATTCACACACACAGACATACAAAATTGTTCATTAAATGGCATTACCTTTTGAAAAATCTTCAAACATTAATAAAAAAAATTATGAACTAAATGAGATTAACATTTGGACAATCTTGGAACTTCTGAAAAATTCTGATATTAATCAATCAACTTATAATGTTTTTAGAAAATGTAAAGATAATTGTTGAAGAAACAATCATCAGTTTAAAAAAATTTATTCTTTTTTCATTTATTTCAACATCTGGTCATAAGTTACTGATAGTTTGTTTTGATATTAACATACTTATGAACAAATGAGATTTTAATCTTTTTATTTAATTTCTTGCTGGATATTATGATAATTTTAATTTTTGGAATATTAAATTATTACGTAAGCATTCTCTCTTTTTAAGAAAAGAGAATTTTTGTTTTTTCTTTGAAAAAGTAGAAACAGGAATCCTAGAGCCATGCTTCAGTATGATCCAGGAAAACCATCAAATGAT
This sequence comes from Latrodectus geometricus, assembly GCA_026290005.1. Lineage (NCBI taxonomy): Eukaryota > Metazoa > Arthropoda > Arachnida > Araneae > Theridiidae > Latrodectus > Latrodectus geometricus. The sequence goes on from JAPDSC010108974.1 coordinate 21,620, forward strand.
AAAATTCTTGATCAGAAATTCTTTTATGCTCATTTAGACTGCATTTAGAAATTGTTTTTATTTTCAGTTTGCAGATTTCAGATTTACATGGGGGTCAGACAAGTGCTTTTGTTCTCTTATGCAATCCTTAATTTTGACTTTTTATAAACACTCAACTCTATTATTTTAAACCTTTACAAGTCGTGAAATAGTAGAAATGTTTAACAAATTCAAGACTATGATTTTTTTATTATTTGGAGGTTTAATGTTCTTATATATATATATATATATATATATATATATATATATATATAAACTGAGAGACATAAACTCAAAAGTAGTTATCAAAATAAGGGAAATACCTAAGAATACTCTATTAGTATAATGTGTGACTGCTGCTTTTGGCATGTAATACTGCTTAGATACACCTACGAATCAATTGTTAAAAGACTAAGATACAATTCTTCATGAAGATAGTGTGAAGATTTTGGGAGAGATACTGAGGAAGAGATTGATTTTTTATTGAACCTCTAAAATAGATCATAATTCAATTATATTGATATTGGGTGATTGTGCGTGTGAAGGTAGGTAGATGTTTTCAATTTTATCCTTGTGTTCATCAAATCTTAATTGTACACTTCATCTTGCATAGATAGGTGATAAAGAACCTATCCATGCAAGGAGAATTTCATCTCCTGCAGGAAACAGTTTGCATCATAGGATGGATCTGGTCAACTAAAATTTTTCTACTTTCTCCATAGTCACCTTTATCATATAGTGACTTAGATTGGACTAGGAGCAAACCATAATACTCCTGTTCATATTACAAATCCATTTCTGGTTGACAGTTGGAAGAAAACAATAACAATTATGCATTTGTGGAAGTGCCCTCTTAACATGCAGCCACCCTGTTGTATTGAAGATTAGGAAAGACGATTCATCAGACCAACTTTTTTTGCTTATCAAGCAACCAGGTTTTGTGAATGTAACGCCACTGCAGAAGACATTTGGCAATAATATCTGTGACAAATGTCTTGGGAATGGCTGTTCTACTATAAATGTTTTGTTTATGAAAGTGCCTCCTAATTGTAATCATTAGTAATGGAGAATCCAATTGCTAATTGAGATCTGTGGTCACTTTTGAAGCAGTTACTTGCTTTTTAGACATTACAATCTGCTTTGATACTCATCAGTCTCTTTCGCTGAACTTATATTTCTGTCTACTTTTTGCTTTGCCAATGCTGTATATATGCTGCCAGAGCTTCAAATACTGTACCTCTAGAAATGTATAAAAGTTGGGATATTTTAGTCACATTCGCCCCACCTACAAGGACTCCTACAATTTAGCCTCTTTGAAAATCTGAAAGGTCTAACATTTTACACTCTTAAAAAAAATTTAAGACTTATACAGAACTTAAATAAAATTACCACTAACTACCAGAATATATACATTTCTACTTATAAAAAACTGGTTATTATGTTTAAAATGTTACAAAAGCCATTAAAATAGTAATTTTTATTCACAAATGTTCCATTATTTTAATAACCATTTGTACATCTATGTAGCTTTACTGTCTAGTAACACAAATGTATGGAAGATTAATTAGTGGACATTAAAATGAAATATTTTTATCTTGACTACTTTCCCTTTTCATTTTACTGTTATAAGAGCTAAATAATAAAATGTAATTATACATTTTGTTAAGTCCTTATATTCCTAGTAAAATTAATTTGTTTCAATTTTTGTGCACAGAACCCATCTTCCTCCAAAAAAAAAAAAAAAAAAAAAAATGTCCTCATAATAATAAAATAGCTCTTACAAATAGTCAAAACAAGCCTCTTAATAAATAGTCTTTATTAGCAAAAATTCAGAAGATTAGAAAGGATAAGCTTAATTTTTTTGATATTCTTATGCAGGAGTCACCATAAAGTCTTTTTAAACTGCTATTCATCATGTTGGTAGCAGAAGAGTTAATATTCATGTCTCTGACTCAAGAGATGGAGGTTTGATATCCACCTACTTTATACTTATATGTTTATAGTGGCTTGGAATCCACTTCTGATTTGGAAGTATATACTCCTGTCTAATTAACCAACATGTGCAAATAATGATCATTGAACATGAAACAAACCCATTCATTCATCTCAATGAAGTAGATAAAGGATTGTTGTTTCATCATTTTCATTGAAATCATTTCAATGAGTTATTTTACACCTATCAAATTTGATCTCAGAGACTCAGCTTTCTCAACAAAATACATTCCTAGTAGTATGTAATTTCTCGTAAATATCTGGGAAAACACTCAATAAAAAATGAATATATATATGTTGGATTTGATGTAATTTTTCCCTGAATATTGGATGGGTTGCTGAGTTAACTGCATATGTAATTCCTGATGAGGGATTTATTGTCAAATTATTAATAGAACTTTAAACAGTAATACATAGAATAAATTACAATGTTTTTGATATGGGAAGGAGTTAACCAAAGAAATTGCAAGCTCAGCATTTTGTATTAATATATCAACCTTTCCAAATAATTTGATACTATATGATAAAAGTCATGCCAAGTGTGGTCAGAAGCTTTGTGATGCAATGAGAATAGTTAATTATATTTATTCCCAATAAGTTTAAATCTCCTTATGAACTGTACCGCTGATAATTTCTTTACTCTTCTTTCAACTGTAAGCTTTCTTTCATTTGGCAACAGTCATTGCAAATTATTTCTGATACTATTTTGTTGTATCTTATTTTTAGTATCAATGATCAGTAATTTATTTTTTTGTGATAGCTGTTGAGTTAGGATTAGATGATTATGTTAAAAATTTTTTTTTTATTATTATTTTGATTGGATATTTATTTAAAAAGTGTTTTTAATTAGAGCTCTTTTAAATTAATTGTTTGTAAAAACAAATAGTACTCTTCAAAGAATTAATTTATTTTACATTCCTGATTGTACATTCCTATATGCTAATTGTATATTCTTACAGAACTATGATATAGATATGAGAGTATGTAAACTTATTAGTATTTCAACACAATTGAAACAAATAGATTAAAATGTATAATGTTCTTGTATGTCAAATGTACCTGAGATATATTTAATATCTTGTACGTTTAAAGTTTATTTTTTAATTTTATAGCTTCGAGTCAACATTCCAAAATGGATGATGATGATGATGAAGAGGAGGATGAAGTTGCTGATGATGAATCATCAGGTGAGACAATGTTAATTTCTGCTTTAATCAACATTAAAATACACTTTTTAATATAATTTAAATAATTTTAAATATATTAACATTTTGATTTTTAGTTTCTAATGGATATCCTTTTTGTTGTAATAACCTATCGTTGTTTGAATTTTTGCTGAATATATTTATTTGAAATTGCTGTCAAAATCTATTAATCACAAAAGAGTACATTAATTGCCTGGCTGTCTTAGTTTGATCTTCTGCTAGTTTTCTAGAATTAGTTGTTCTTTGCAGTTTTGTGAGGCGTTTTCACAGATTCCTAATCCTAATATTGTGAAATTTACAGTTTTATTCTCATACAAAATTGTACCTTTTCCTTTGGCATAATTTTTTTACTTATTACCATTATAATTAATACTATTAATTTGTATACTATATGGTTTTATTCAACATGTTTTACTAATTACTAAAACATTGTTTTAGAAATACTTAATGAATAAGTAATTACTACTTTTATATTTTTTATAATGTTTGTGCTATATATGTGTCCATACAATTACTTAATTCTATTTAATTACTTTTCTTCTTATGATTTTATAGAAGCTGCATCAGAGGAGGAGGAAGAAACTGTTGATGAAAAGAAACAAGATAGCAAAGCAGTTGAAGTTCCTGAAGTAATTCCTTCCCCTGTAAAGCCAGCTGAGTTAACTCCAGAACCATCAAATCTTCCAACTTATTTACCTGCCATTCAGGGATGTCGAAGTGTTGAAGAATTTACTTGCCTTAACAGAATTGAAGAAGGAACATATGGGGTTGTATATAGAGCTAAAGATAAAAGGACAAGTAAATATTTATTTATAATTTTGGGTTAAATTTATTTAAATACATTAAAAATAATTATCTTAAAAATACTTGCTTGAAAGTTACTGGGCTTTAATTTTGCCATAAATGTTAATGTGCCATGTTATTAAAAAATTTATATGCTAAAATATAATAAACAATATTGTGTGAATTGGATTCTTTTAAGCAATACATTAAAGCTTCATCTTGTTTTAAAGTTGTATGTAACTCTTAACTTAAACAAATAGTTTGTAAATTTAAAAAAATTTAATTTTATATCATTTACTTATTTATTTTAAATATTTTTTTTTCAATTACAGATGAAATAGTTGCTTTAAAGAGATTAAAAATGGAAAAAGAAAAAGAAGGTTTCCCTATAACATCACTTAGAGAAATAAATACCTTACTTAAAGCTCAACATCCAAATATTGTGACTGTGAGGGTAAGTACTTTATTTTAATAATATATTTTAGTAGATTTTATTTCACTTAAAATATAGTTTCATAAGAACAAATTTCTATTTAACATCATTATTAGATAAAGAAACTTTATATTTAATAATATGACATAAGGAGTAATGGTATATTTTAAGAAGAATAACTGGTTTGTAATATAAATGAAATGTAAAATATTTGGTGATTTGAAAAGTAAACTACTTAGTTTATAAAAATTAAGGAAGTTTGAACAGAAATATTAACAGTTTTTAATCAACTAATTTTATTCTTAACTCTTAAAAGGATACAGATTATATGTACTTTTATTAATTTTTAGATGTATGCACACATGCTTTTAAAACAAATTTATCTATTAAATGAACACATTAAATTTTATATTTATTATCACTTACATGGATTTCATTAGAATTTACTGTTGATTTGTAAGTATATAAAATTCATAAATATTTACGAAAATGCACACAAATTATGTTAATAAGTAAAAATGAAATCTTCTATGTTTTGAAATTATATTAAATTTATACTGAGTTTTCACTACAATGTTATATGATTCAATTTTAGTATTTTAAAACTACATTTAGTCACTTAATTTTTAAATAATAAATAATGCATTTTTTTAAGCAATAAAGATTACATTCTTGTAATTATTTAAAACTTTGAAAACATTGTAAAATGTGTATGTATATGCTGTGTTGCAGTCAATATGCTTTCTCTCTTTACTGTTTCCAATTTTTTTTTTAATTTAATTATGTCCATATGTAAAATAAAAAAGCTAATAAAGGAAAGATGCAATAAATAACATAAAAGGCATAAAAAATAGTAAAAAGTCATATTACACGATAATTAATAAATTTGCATTTGTACCTACTGACATCAATGTTAGCTGTTTTGCAAATAATTACAAATTATAATGAAATGAAAACAGAGTGTGGCATACAACAAGGGGGGAAATCTATTCTACAAAGTAATTGTATGCTTTTGTATATTATTTAAGTACTAAAATAATTGATCATCTTAAAATTTTTACAAAAAATGTATACTTTTTGTTTTAAATATCAAGTTTTATTTACAACCTAACTGTTAATCAGACTATATTTTCTTTGATTGATGAATATTCCATACTTCCATAAACAAAGTGTATTATTTTTAAACACATTTCATGTTTTTAAATTACCTTTTAATCTAATATATTATTTATAGATTTTGAAAAAATGTATGAACTGTAATTTATATTTATGTATTAAGTATATTCATATTAAAGTTTTGATTGATATTTTATTACCATATTCAAATTATTCGTATATTCAAATTCTATTTATTGTCCTCATACTTGACATATTTTTTCCGTATACAATAAAATGTTTTATTTCACAAAAATGTCACTAAAAATATCATAAACTTTAAATTATCATTTTTTATGATTCATTAATAAATAGTATGTGCAAAATAGATAATGAATTAGATTTTATATTTTAATACATAGCAACTTAAATTTTTTCTTTTTTTATTGATTTTTGTTTATTATATTTGTTTTTAGAGAAATAAAGGAACTATCCAACCACTCCTATTTATTTAAAAATGTAATTTTCAATTTTAATTAGTGACAAGATTAAATTTTTGGTGAATTCCAGCCACATATTGGGATTTTTTTACATTTTAACTTTAACTGAACATTATAGTTCAAACTTGATTTATATTTGGTAAGGACTCAATCTTTGTCGCTCAAGAGAATGAATTAATTTTATTTTTTTTATTACAAGCTATCATTTCTTCATAATATCATTTCTTTATAAATCATAATAGGATCTTACTTATTATTGTTTTACATACATATTTTAATTTTAATACTAATGAGTTTGGATTTTAGCTGTTTTTTAAAACCAAGAAACATTAATTAGCTATGGCTAATCTGCGTTTAATTTAAATTTTTAAGACATTACAGTTTAAAATCATTGTGCGCAAATATTTAAACGCTTTATATTCTGAAATGTGTAGTTTTCAGTCTCCAGAAGGATTACATCTATTTTTTCATATCTGGCAGTTGTAAGTTTAATTTTGCTTTCATTAATGGATAATATCATTTACTAATGAAAAAATGTTGCTGTTTTGCTTTGAATTTATGCTGTATAAGGTTTATTTATTTTGCTGTATAATTTATTGCTATTTCTTATAATGTTTACTGAGCTTAATTGAATATAATACTTAAATATGACATTCAATCATATTTATTAACTTTATATGATATAATGTCTTAGAAGAGAATTATATTGATTATGGTTTGTATTTACTACTCTTACTAAAAGTTTACTTACAATTTTAATGTTTAGATTATTATTAGGATATTTTTTAAATTAAATGTATTATAAAAGCTTATGAAACCATTAGTTATATAAACTATGAAAAACTAAGAATTGTATAAAATACTTTCTTACAAATTTTATAGTTGTGAATGAAAATCTCATTTCTATTGAAGACTATTTTTCACTAGAAAATAATAACTGAATATTGTAATTGATTTTTTTTAATATTATGCAAAAATATTTTGGAATGTGTAAATGGATAAAATGTGAGAAGTGAACTAAAAATGCCTTAAAAATGAGATTGCTTCTCATTCTTTTCAGTTATTTTTATAATGAATCTTATATATCCCTTTTACATATGATAAAAGTCTTTTCATTGTAAAAAAACCTGAATGAAAAATATTGATTTCACATGTAATATGTATGATGTAATGTTTCGCAACTCCTCTTAACTATCCTTAATAAAAAGACATATTTTGTAATTAACTGTGCTTTTAACAGAAATATTTATATTTCTTAGGAGATAGTTGTTGGAAGTAATATGGATAAGATATATATAGTAATGGATTATGTAGAACATGATTTAAAGAGCTTGATGGAAACTATGAAGCAACCTTTCTTAGTTGGTATGTTAGAATTTTATTTTCTTCATTGTTATGTAATTTATTTTTTAATTTTAATCATTTGTCATTTTTATGACTTCTAAAATATGACATAAGTTTATGGGGAAAAATTACTCACACATATATAAAATCACATTTGGTTAAATTTTTAAAAACTTTTTTTTGTTTTGTTAAAACATTGTTTTTAAGAATGAAACTTCAATATTCTTAATTTTATTTATTAAAAATTTTGCTATTTTGAATTTTATTTTAAAATCTAATTAATACATTGTTTATTTAACTAATATAGGGGAAGTCAAAACTTTAATGATCCAACTTATGGATGCTGTTGCACATTTGCATGATAATTGGATTCTTCATAGAGATCTTAAAACATCAAATTTATTGCTTAGTCATAAAGGCATTCTAAAGGTAACTAGTTTAATAATTTTCAAATATCCAAGAAACTTTTATTTTTTATTTTGTGCTATTAATATATCAGTTGGTGTAGAAATGTAATAAACCTTTCAAGATGGCACTTGTTTACCAACATACGTTTTTAGGTAAACATTGTTTACTCATATGTTTACCTAAAATAGGGATAAATAATAAATATGGGATAAATAGAAAGTGAAAGAAACTGTCCTACAAAATGAGAATTTCTAATGTTAAGCCTAATTTATGAAAAATTAAAAAATATAAATCCTTATGCCATAATTTTTAGTACTGTTTTTCAATATACTGTCGTATATTAAAACTAGCTCATGTTTTAAATGTTTTTTTACTCTAATGCATAAAAGAAAACGTTAGATAAATAATTTCCATAAGCATATTTCAAATTATAGCAAAATTTTAAATGACAAAATTCATCAATAAAATTTAGTATTTATAAAGGAAAGGAGGAACTCTATATATTGGAAGGAATAGCAAAATTTTAGGTGTCTGAATCACTAAAAATATAATTTTTTAGCTCTTTAGAAATTAATTATTTTTTTTATCTATGGCACTAATCAATTAATCTATAATTATTACGCCTACCAAAAAGTTTTTCTGTTCTTGTTAGAATAACATTCAACAAGTAGATACTATTCATTTGGCATAAAATTTTCTTTTTAAAGTATCACAATGTATACGTACTGATCAAGCAAATGAACTAAAAGAAGATAATTCCTTATAATTTTAAGTGAGATAATTTTTATCCATGGGTGCTTAAAAAGTCAATTTATATCACTATGTGATACAAATTTCAATTAAAATAAAAGAAATTTATTAAAATCTGATGAAAGAATAGACTTTGATAGAGCATGCAGAAGAGAATTAGAAAACTTTTAATAAGTCAGTTTGAAGTTTTATGATAAACCATGTTCTGGGCAACCATCTTTGATCGATGACAACACTGTCAAAGTCATGTTAGAATAAAATCGTTTTATAATTACATCAGATATCACAGGAAAATATAATTTACCTCAATATACTATTTTAAACCATATATTTAAACTAGGATATATGTTGAGATGGATCTTATATGAGTTATGTGAAAAGAATTTGAACGATCAAATTATCATATTTACTTTTTTCTGCTTGCACAGTAAAAGATCAAATCCTTTATGAACATTTGGTTTTTGGGGAGTAAAAGTAACCTGTGAAAATATAATAAGGAAAATAACATTATGAACCAAAATAACCTGTGCAGCTTTAACTCTAAACCAAAGTTGACCCTGAGTAAGAGGATTTTGTATATATAATTGGACATTCACACACACACACATGAAAAAATATATTTTGAGTTGTTGAAACCAAACAAAAAGTTATATTCGGAATTGTGCTGTCAGCAATTAACTAATATAAAACATTATTTCCAGAAAAAAAAGCTGGTAATGTTTAATAAAAAAAAAATTGTGCTCTTTTTCATGATAATATAGATCACATGCTTCTTCTATTATTCTTTTAAAACTTGCAAAATTAAGCTAGAAAATTCTGACTCATCCATCATACTCCCCACATCCTGTATGCTTTTTATCTTTACAAAATTACACTGTCCTCTCCACATCACACCAGCAGATTAACCTGGATACATCCCTAAACCACAGAGCTTTGGCTACAATGAGAGAGAATATGGTCATCCTCCCAATCTCTGCCCTCGACAAGTGATGCTTCACTTTGCTGATCTTATCGGGAAACAGCCTGAAGCTACTAAGTCACTGGAGCTCAGATTATTTTTATATAAGATTGTCAGAATGGCTATACATCAATAAGTAATATAAAGTATAACAAAACACAGTAAAACCCCAAAAGATCTTGCCTAGTGAAAAAATAAAACATGCTTTTCAGAGAGCCATCAAAAATGCAAATGCTTTTATTAAACAAAAAATTTATGGAGCCAAACTCTGTTTACATTATGCTTTCTCTCTATTCCCATTTAATCATAAAAAATATCAAAAATGATGGGGTCAAAGTACTGAAATTTAAGATCAATTTAAATATATTAACTGATTGCCATCTAATGATTGAAAAGTGTTCCAGCTTAAAGTACGAAAATGTTGTAACCTATCCTCTAAGCCAATTCTTTAGCAGTAGGTATGTGCACCTCCTGATCATTTGGAATGTTTTTAGGAAGTGCATATATGAATCACACCAATCCTAAGAGTAGTTAATAAATTATTTTCAAATAAAACAATATAGTAAATGCGTATACTTTGAAATATTTAGTAATTTGCAGTATTTGGCAAAATAATAAAATATTTCATTTATTGAAAAGTTAATTATTTTTACAATTAACTTTTTATTGTAAAGATAAAGGTATAATTGTTTTTGTATTATAATTAATGATTATTTGACATTTAAATTTTATATAAAATGTACTGCTTTGTGATAACTAACCATACCCAACAAAGGACATTTGTGAACAGTGATTATGAAATCTATGTAAATAATTTAATAATCTATGTAAAATAAATATAAAATTTAAATAAATTTTTTTTAATATTTTATCTTTTGAAAAATTTAAATTGTTTAAATTTCATTCATTGATCTAAAAATTTATTCATCTAATGATTTATATCTTTTGTATATCAAAACATTATCCCCAGTTAAGACTGTTTTTTCATATTCTCCCTTATGAGTCTGTTTTAAATTATTGAAAAATCTTGAAATGAAAGAACATAATCTAGTTACTATGGCTCAGCTCTTAAACACAGTTTTTTTACAACTTTAAAAAGAAAAAAATTGCCTTTTTTATTTGATTCTGGGATAATAGAATTTTGGGGTAAAAATTTCAATTCTATAAAATCCAAAAGGAAAAGAATAATTCCTATCTAATTTATAGGAACATGGAAATCAATTTTAAAATGCTGTTAATTAAATTTGAATATTTAATTTTAAAAATGCTGAATTTTGTTTTAAAACTGACCTTTAATTCAACAGTTTGATGTTCATCTCAGAGCATGGATGTTTTTTAATTCTTCAAAATTCACTGAAATCCATTGGCTGTTTAATTAGCCTGAAAAATAACACTAATTTAACAAACCAATCAATATTTTTCTGTTTTTTTAAAATTAATTTCAAATGAGAGGAAAATGCTTGTTTTTCAAAATAAATAAAACTAATCCTTTTATCTTTTTATTATATCACCATGGCATATTTTTAAAAGTGAAGATATTCTTACAGCATTATATAAATTTATTAATTCTAACATATTTAGAATTATATGATATTTTAAAAATAGGAATTTTATTTTTGACTACTTGTATATTGTATGCAATCTATGGGTGGGTTATTTCGTCAAATTTTCTAATATTTTATAATACACATTTTTTCATAATTTCATAATATATATTTTTGAGTAGAAAATTTTGTCCCTATTAGTTTTACATTTTGTGTGTTTTATAATCTGTAAATGCAAAAGTTTTTAATTTTGCTTAAAAAGTTTTGTTTTATGTTATTTAAGTCTATCATTACTTTAATAATTAAATTTAGTTATAAAATTTGCTATGCATTTGTAAAATTCATTATTCATTAATTTAAGAGCTTTCAAACTTTAGTGTCCTTGATATTGTATTAATAATTAAGTTCAGTTATGATATCTATTAAATTTGTAAAAACCACTATTGTTAATAATTTGAACTGTCAAACTTTCTGAAAGACTTTTTATTAATTAGGTTGGAGATTTTGGACTTGCTAGAGAATATGGCTCGCCTTTAAAACCTTATACACCTGTTGTTGTTACTCTGTGGTATAGAGCACCAGAATTACTTCTTGGTGCGAAAGTGAGTTTCATTATTATTTTTAATTTAAATATTTCTTTTTTTATAATGATATTTTCCAAACAAAAATTGAAATAAATTAACATTTTTATAAATATAGAATCTCCATTTACTGTTGTCTCTAATAACTACTTTGTATTAACAATTGATATCTTAAAAATATTTATGTGCTTTAAAAATAATGTTTCAGTGCTGATCATCTATTAGTAAAAGTATGTGTTGCTTAGGTTTTGCATGATGTATTTTATATTGTACCATGCTTCAAATGTATGTAAACTTGTTTATTAATCATCAGAAATTCTCATTTATAAGAAACATTCCTTCTAAATTAGATATTTTGCATGTTTATTTATCCTTTTTAGAAGATATTTTATGTAACATTTCTGCACATTAGGAACTGAGATAATGGATTCTTTATAAGTGAATAAAGGACTAAACTTAATGGTTTTACTGATAATATGAAACAATCATTTGTATTTCATCAAGATTTAATATTAAAGCCAAAAAAGTGAAAACAGTATTTGTGATTAGTTTTATTTACTACTCATGGATTTTTTAAAATATTTTTTGTGCTAAAGAATAACTTGATAAATTTTTAATTCTTTTATTTCTTAGTATTGACATTTTTACATTTCTGTTAAATAATTAACAGGACAAATATATGAAGCTAAGTTGGTATTTTATAAAATGCAGATTTTTTATTATTGTCCATATTATAAGGGAAAGGAAGTTTAAAAAAAAAAAAAAAGTACTGAACTATCTATAAAAAAATAATGATTTTGTTTTCTAGAGAGGGAAATAAAAAGTAAAAAAGTCATATAACAAAGAATGGCAGTGCATACTATATTATTAAATAAAATAAGACATGATGATATGCATTTAAAAGTAAAATAACATTAACAGCTATCTGAAAATTATGTTTTGTAACCAAAGAATATTATATATTAATTATGCGCAAATTGAAAGATTCAATACACTCACATGTCTAACATTTCTTCAAATATGTTAAGAGCTATTTTTATTTATAATGTAGTTAGGAGATTTCACTTGTTTTCAGAAATAAGGAAAACTATACTATAGATGTTCTGTAACCATTAGAAATGGTTTTAATACAAATTTTCATTTAGCAATGTTGTGTATGCACATTCTGTTAAGGTTGAGCTAAGCTGGCAACTAAAACAATTAACACTGTCTTTTCATTCAATAGTTTATAAGTTGCATTATTAATTTGAGTATGGCTGAAATAGCTGCTGAATAGTTAGAGAATACTGGTTGCACTCTGGTCTTCAGTTCATTGATTTGATTTCTATCTTTTGCTTTGATGTTTGTAATATATAGTTCAGAATTTACTTTAAACTGTTGATCCCATTCTACTTAGCCCTCACACACAAAAAGTTACTGTTGAGTGAAAAATGAACCAAACATTTCTTCAGTATGCCTCTTAACCAAAACTGATTTCAAGTTAAATTAGTTCATGTGTTCCAAAGAATGTTGGAGTGATAAATTAAAGCTAATGGTGACGACATTGATTTTTTCTCTAAATATAAAATTTGATCACCTTATACTATTACTAAATGTGAAAACTTTTGGTTTAGTGTTTTTTTTATAGCCATTTTAAAATAAATTTTTATGGCGAGTTTTATACTTAACTTTTCTGTCAATAACATATTTTAATAAATTAAATATTTTAAAAAAATCATGAATTTGTCATAATTAATATTTTATCATATACTTTCAGCAATATTCTACTCCTATTGACTTATGGTCTGTAGGTTGCATATTTGGAGAATTACTCACAATGAAACCTCTTTTCCCTGGGAAATCAGAAATTGATCAATTGAATAAAATTTTTAAAGTATGTATTTTAAGAAATTACAAATTGTATTCAGCTTATATAATTATTAAATATATATTTTGCTTTTATTTAAAATTCTTAAAATTATACCATTATATTTATCTTTGGTAAAATTTGCTATTTTTTAAAAAAGAAAAAAATAATAGAATTTTGAAATTAACTATGTTATTGATATTTTAGGATCTTGGTACACCTAGCGAAAAAATATGGCATGGCTATAGTGAACTGCCATTGGTCAAGAAAGTGACATTTACAGAATTTCCCTACAATAACTTAAGAAGTCGTTTTGGGCATAATTTTACAGATTTAGGATTCGATTTACTTAATAGGTAACTTACAGCCACACTTTTCTGGTTTTTAATATTTAAGTGTTAAATGTTGTTAATTTTAATGCAAACTAAAAACAGTCTTAAATTTCTCTTTTTTGACTTCTTTCTGAATTTATATTTTGTTGACCAAATTTGCTAAGCAAAGATATTTTCAAATGTATTTTAAACTATAAAATAATATGGTTTTCCCACTATATTGCTTTTGGAGTTAATCATTAAAAACTTAACCATCTGTAGTTATGATCAAATGCGTTTAGCAATTGTTAGTTTTATTTTTACTTATTAGTATCCCAATGTTTCAGTGACAATCCAAATATGTTAAAAGTTTTCTTAATAAGTTACTAAGATTACCGTTGATTCTATTAATTTAAATTACAAATAAAATATTAGAACTTGTTAAAAAATGTCATTTATCTATTTTTGGTTTCTTGTCACTATAAGCATTAAATGATTAGTGTAAAATATGAATACAAGATTTATTTAATTGCCTCGTTTATTATTAAATAAATCAGGATTGCTGTCATTGACTTTTAGGTTTAAAGAATAGTTAGTTTTGAGCATAAATAAAAGTAATTTATTTAAATTATTACTTTTAACACTTTGGTTTTAAAAAAACTAAATTAATGTTGCTTTAAAATGTGTACATGCTTGACCAATTTATTATATTAAGTATAATTATAAAAATATTTGATTTCATCAAAATTGCTTAAATGTGAACCATATATTTACCTCACCATGTATAGAATAAGACTGTAAATTATGGCAAATTTTAATAATATTCTCAGGATATATATAAAAGTTTTCTTAATACTTTCGATTAATTTTAAATAATTAATCACTTCTTAAAAAATCTGTGAATTATATATATAATTAAATTTTGCTTAAGTGAGGTATTTGGTTACCTACCCCAGTTTTAAATTAAGTAAACTATTTTTCTTGTCAAATCATCTAACTATTTTTATTTCAGGTTTTTAACATACAATCCAGCTAGAAGGATAACTGCTGAAGAAGCCAAATCTCATCCTTTCTTTGATGAGAAGCCCAAGCCAATATCCCCAGCCATGTTTCCAACCTGGCCTGCTAAAAGCGAACAACCTCACCGTAAAGTACACAGTCCAAAACCACCATCAGGAGGGAAACAATATGCTAAACAAATGGTGAATAATATGTTTATTTTTAAGCAAAATATTTTATTCTTTTCAAATACTGCTTAAAAAACTATAATGTTGATGTTAATATTATGCACAAGAAATATACTTTGGTAGATTTTTAAATAAGTTGAATTTTATTTGTTAAAAACTATATTTGAAACTTTTCACATAATACAAATGCTTAAATCTTTAACTTGTATTAGAGTCATATTGAATTATTAATTTTTTAATTAAACATATTATTCTTGGAATTAAAGTAAGAATGAAGTAGAAATGATTAAAATATTATTTACATTTACAAAAAAAAATCTTCAGTTTGATAGTTTAATGTGTTAAGAATCTGAATCCACTTATCAAAACAAAAGTTTAAAATATATTGTATCTATTTTTCACTATTATAATTGAATTTTTATTGCTATATTTTAGGGAGAAGCAGATGATGAAGGTTTAATGGCTGCTGCAGGATTTCATATGGCTGGAGCCCAAGCTGGAAATTCTGCCAAAGGACCTGGTTTTAGTCTGAAATTTTAATTCATTATTTAAACATGAAACCATTTCAAATTTACAAATCATTATCATTGCTGTCACAGCTCATAAACTGTAAATATTGTAATAAAGTGTATTTCATTTTAAAGTTCTACATTCATTTTTTTTATATATTCTCTGCAGTTTAAAACCCATTGCTGAAGAAAAAATCAGGTATTAAAATATATATAAATAAAATCAAAACATATTAATCCAAAATTTGATTTTACAATCAAAATAAAGAATGTTTAAGAATGGTTATCAGTATCAGAGAGTTCATAGAGATTCTTAAGTAACTAGTTTAAAAAAGGTTGGAATGAGTTAACTAATTTTTTCCAGGAAATGTTGGTGTACACATTCTGAATGTTTGTTTTCATAACATATGGTTTTTTTCATTTTTTGAGCAGTCATAAGAAAAACTTGTATTTATGTAAAATTTAAACTCTTATTTCTATTTACATGACAGTCCCTGATGAGGCAAAGCCTTCCCAAGAACGTTTTTCCATTTTGATCTATGTTTGACAGTTGATCTCCCATTACACAACCCGTATATATCAACCTGGCCCTCTCTTTTCTAGTTTACAAAGATTTATGATGGAAAATTTAAATGTTAATGATAAGGGGTCTGTTCCACATGTGATTCCTTAAAATTAATTTGTAATATATTCTTAAATTTGTACAGTTCAAAATTATGTTGACGTCTCCAGACTTCTTTTTCATTCACAGCACCAAAAATATTTCTCAGAACTTTGTATTCAAAGATATCTGTTCTGTCTGGAATTTAGTAAATGTCCAAATCTCAGATCCATAAGTAAGCACAGGTCTGATTTTAGTATTTCTTCTAATTTATTTATATTTAAAAAAGTTATGCAAGCCATGAAGGGATCAATTAGTAGTCAAAATTAGTCTTTAAATCTTTGCTCATATAATTTTGAGTATTTATATTTTTGACTAAATATAAAAATTCATTGCCTTAGGATCTTTAGTAATTGTCATATTTTGTCTTGTCTTTAATAATAATAAAATTGATTTTTTAAGGCCAAAATATATGTCTGAATGCATAGCATTGCTAGTGTATGAGATGATCACAATATCATCTTAAACAAGGAAATGCATAGTTTAGGTAAATATGGTACCTTAGGTGTTGATGCCTGAGTTGCAAATTGTCTATTGCAAGGCAAGATTAAAAGGCAGTCAAGAGCATTTCCCTGTCTCACACCATTCTCTATTTCAGAAAACTGTCAAACAGCTTGATAATTTTACACTAGAAACTGTTAGTCAAAGTGACTTTAATAAACATTAAAATTTATTAGAGATGCCCAGCTCAGTAAGACCTACAAGTAGAAAATCACTTGAAACAATCATAGGATGTCTTGAGGTTCAAAAAGAGTTAATTCAATTGTGAACTTTAGATTTTTCAAGAATTTGGCACAAATTGAAGATTTGTTCAGAGGTGGATTTACCTTTCCTGAATTTGCATTGAGTCACCAATTTAATCATTAACCCAAGGCAAAATTCTATTCAAAAGAATAATTGAAAAAACTTTATAGTGTTCAACAGACTACTGCCTCAGTAAATGGAGCAACAAGTTGGATCTCCTTTTTTTAAAAACTGGTATAAAATGCCACGAGTCTAATCCGATGGCAATTTTTCATTATTCGATATGAAAAAAATAATATGTCTGTTTTTAACTGTCACATGTCTATACCATCCATCTATTAAAAATAGTATTAGCACATTTCTAAGGATTTCACCATCATAATTTCTTCATAATGTAACTCTGGTATTTGAAATCCCTTTGATTGTTGTTTATTAGCTTATAGAAAAGCTCTGATTTCAATTATTCCTATCAGATGCTTAGGAACTTTGAGTAAATCATGAAATAGTAATTTTTTTTGTGGATTTGTTTTTCAAGTCATCTTGCGATTATCAATTGATCCTCTAGTAAATCTCTTACTATGCACATCATGGTATGCATATTTTTTTGCTTCAGTTGCACCCTTGCATTCCTCATCAAAACTATCTTTTTTACAAAACCCAGAATCTCATCAGCAATATTCAAAATCTTTAGCTACACAGGAATCAATAGTTTCAACTTTACAATCTAGTTTTTCTCCAAACAGATCTCTAATTCTCTCATCCTTTAACTTATAACAGTTAAATTTAAGATTACTTTTTTTTGGTACTTTTGAAGTTTGGAAATTTTGTGCAATAATCTAATCGCAACAAAATTAATAATCAGAAATAACATTGATGCCTCGTAAGACCCCAGCATCCAAAAGGTTAGAAAAATGCCTAGCATCAGTTAAAAACATGGTGGATTGGATTAAAAATAGTATTATTAGGTGATCTCCATGTTCTCATATGAAAGTCTTTGTGTGGAAACATTGTACTTCCCATGGTGATATCATGCTCATTTGTAAAATCTACATGTCTGATAACATTATCACTAATGTTTGGATATAGACTATGATTTCCAATGAAAAATGTAATTCATCTTTTCCGATTTTTGCACCAAAATCACCTAAAATAAGTTTAATATCATTTCTAGGATATAGTAAAGTTTGTCCAAGTCACTATAGAAAATATCCAATTCCTGGTCTTTTTCCTCAGTTGGTGCTTGTGCACAGATCACATTATAATGGTGAAACAAACCTTTAATTCTTAATCTACATAATCTTGATATTGGTTTAAAATCTAAGTTTTATTCTTATTAATAACGAAAACTAAACTAAAAATACGTTTTTTTAAGATTGTAGTTATAAAATATACAGTTTTATTTTCTCAGATCCTTCATCTATTTATTTTACTTCTTAAATTGCAATTAAATCAATATTATAAAAGTTCGTTTGCTGAACAAGGGCTTGGCTTCTATCAAATGATAAAACAGTCCATCATCCAAATTTCAAGTCCTTAAATTGTTTCGCAGATCATCTCCTATCAGTCTGGTTTCATATTTAGACTTTGATGTAAAAGTTTTTTCCCAACAAAACCATTTTGTCTGCCTCATGCCCAACTTGGATATATTTCCAGGTATGGGTAACTCAGGTACCTTGGGGTCACCAAGCCTGCACTCACCTACAGTGGAGCAAGCCCCTGAAGGGAAACACATTTATTACAGTTATCTCTTGGAATTCAGCTGAATTTTTAAAAATTTTGGCCGCTTTGCTGGTAACTTACTCTATATGTGTTTATAATAAACGTTTGTTAAAAATTATTGAATATTTTTTTATTTAAATTTACTTCAAAAAGTTCAAGTAATTTTATTTAATTAACTAGTAGATTATATTTTATTAATTTTTACATCTTTGTTGCTTCATGTTGTGTTTAACATTATAATTAACTTCATTTGTCAGTTCTTTTAATCTCGAAATAATCTATTGCAGATTTTTTGAGTTCAGTTATATTTTCAGGTTTCCTTTTGGTCTTAAGTTCATTAATTTCATCAGCCAGACAGAATGATTTTTTCTACCATTATGTATTTTTTTCGTTTTGTTAATCTAAATATAAGTGATACTTTTGCCTTGTGATTATTGGCAGAATAAAGATCTTTGTTAATTATTATATTGTTAATATATCTTGTTTCAGATGTTATATCATTGTTAAGCTTTGTCAAGATCGATTGATTTCTTAAAAAATTTCTACAATCATTGTTTCCAGAAAAGATCAAAGTGTTTAATCAAAGCAAAACAGCAAAAATAAATTAACAACTTTTCATAAGTGACAATAAGTTCATACATTTGGTAATAAATTAAAATGATAATAAGATCAAAATAGTATTTAATACAATTTTTAAGCCACAAAGATTGTTCTAATGATTTTAAATTTATAAAAATACAAAATTCTTCATTTCGCACATGTGTGTGATGTTTAATTGCCTACATGACATGAAAATTTACAGCTTACTTATTAAAATAATCCTGTAACAGAAATAGTAGAGACAATAGTTTTGCAGGCTTGTCATGTTAAAAATAATTATAAATTCTAATAAGCCTCTGGTAAACAATTCAAAATTGTTGATTTTCAGACCAATGACAGTGATGAGCATATTCTCCCCAAAAATGATATATTATAGTTCTGACAGTAAAAAAAATCTTCTAATGAAAATTTACTTCTAAAATTTTAAGATAGAAATCCCATCCTGAGAAAGGACTTTTACCTTAAAATTTGTGCATTTAATTTTTTCTATTAGAAATTGTAAAAAAATTTGCATAAGTTATATACATATTGAAACTAAATTTTAAGCATGAGACTAAGCTCTTTATTATTTTGTTCATTGTAGTTCTTTGAATATTTAAAAACAAATGGCTACATAAATTTTAATTTTCTAGCCATAACTTGCTCTAAAAAATAACTGAAGATTTAAAGAAAATATTTTATACAGATTTAATGCATTGTATTTACAAGAAATAAAAAAAATTAGAAATAAATATTTTTGTTAAATCTTATTAGTATTTTCTGACTGCACTGTTAATAATTGAAAATAGTGAATGAACAATATTAATAATAAAATTTTTTTTTCTCAAATTCATTAAGTAATATAAGCAACTGAAGTTTCATTTAAAGTGAATAATAAAAACATTAAATTTCTTTACTTTATAAATGTTAAATTCAATCATTTCATATGAGGGTTTTTTTTTTTTTTTTTTTTTTTTTTTTTTTTAATTTTATTATGTTTTGGACATTCAGGCTAATACAGCTAGGACCTGTTTTAAAGTTCATTTTGAATCCTTACTTCATAACCAAAATTGGAATTGAACCTGTGAACTGTTGAACTGGAAGTCAAAGCTCCAATTATTCAGTAACCAACTGGTGCCAGCTGCAAAACTTTTGATTTAAAAATATATATTTAGCTGAAAATTAAAGTTTTTAAGATTTTTGGTTTAGTTTGTTGCTTTATTAATAACTTTGGTTAACAATAATTTGAATGGGTTTGACATTCGATTTGGAACTACTACAAAAGACAACACATTGTTGATTGGGAGAACAAAACTAAATGCTTTTATGAATTTCTTCAGATTTCAAAAATATATGGAAGTGCATATTAGTAAAAGAGAAATATATCAAAATATACATTTATTTATCATAAAGATTAACAAAATTCGCTTACAAATTTGTATATAATACTATTCTTTTTAAAGTTTAAAAAATTAAATAATTACTTTCAAAACAATCAAGTTAACTGTTCTTTTCAGGTATCTTCATTGTCACCTAAAAAAATTATTATTACATTACTTTCATTAAATTGTAATATAAGATAATGGACAATATTGAATTATATGTAAAATAACATGATATTGTATTATTGGATATTATACCAAATACTTTATGATGTAAAATTTTTGTGCATCAGCTTCGTGTTATTTAAATATTAACCTAGATTAATTATTGCAAAAACATCAACTGTTTTGGAAAGTTCAACCATTGCAATACAGTTGAATGAAAAAATATTTAAAAAGTCAGAAAAAAAGATTTGTTCTCCAGCTTGCAGAGAAAAAATAGCAAATGCTTAGATTCTTTTTGAAGTAGGAAAAATACATAGGAGGAGCAAAATATTAAAATTTGATTAGGATTATGAAAATAAATTGGTGAGTTAAAATTCATGAGTTTGAAGATCAATTATAAATATGAAGGATTTCTAAGAGAAATGGAGCATCAAGGTAAATGTTACTTAAAGTGAGAAAATAACTTAAAAATTCAAAATTGCATAAGAAGTTTTACAATGTGTTTTTAAAAGGTTTTAACAGATTTAAAATTCTGGTGCAAATTAACGCAAAATAATAAAAATGCACAAATTTTAATGATCAAAATTTGAGGGGGAAAAAAAGAAAGATTTCAAACTTTTTTCAAAGTCTTATTAGATTATACAATGTATTTATCAATAAAATTTGGAAATATTTAATGAAATTTATCCCTTATCGTTAATAATTAGATGAGAAACAAAAAAAAAAAAAAAGAATTGTTTCCCTTATAATTATGAAAGACAAGATAAATTTTATAAGAGAAATTTATCTTGTCATTCATAATTATAAGAGAAACATTTTTTTTTATTAATGACAAGGTTAAATTTTTATACAGTATGTTTATCAATAGAACTTGTAATCTAATTTACTTTGAAAGAAATTTTAAAGAAATCTTTTTTTATGTATTCCTTTAAGTGAAAATTTACTTATGTTTCTAACAGTCTAGTATCATATAACTAACAGTATACTTACTGTTTTAATTTCACTATATGCTTGTAACCCATATTCTCCAAGTTCCCTCCCTATTCCGGACATTTTAAAACCACCAAAAGGTGCTTGAGCAGAAAAAGCATCATAACAGTTTATCCTGAGAAACATTCTTACATTAGTTAAAATAATGTTACACTTTTATGTTTTAAAATCTACATTAATCATGTTAAACTAGTGACATGAATCATGTTAATCTACATTAATCATGTTAAACTAGACTATTTCTTGTTCATTGCTTTTATTTTTCATACTTTACAATGCCTACATATCATATAACAGTCACCAAAACATTTTCTCATCTGTAGTTTTTATATGAAACCATTAGACTTTTAACTGTATTACATATGGCATTTTAAAGCAGCATTTTGAAAGTTTAGCTTCACACATTATTTATTACTATAAAACATGACATTCAGTATTTTATTCAAGCTTTTTAATAAAATCTACTATAAATTATGAATAACACTTGCATTTCAAATTTTATATGGAGAAGAGAAAAACGTTTTGTTCGATTGTCAGGTAGAAAGTAAAAATAAATATACTAATAATAGTCTAAATCACAAAACTTAGTTTTAGAAATCTGAGTTGTTTAACAGTGATTTAAAGTTAATAATTTAGTTAACTAATAAGACAGATAAATATAGACTTCATGTAGTTAAATATATTTTTTCTCACCATTTTGAATAATAAAATTGAACAAGTATTAATTTACAACAAGAATTTATGTAAAAAAACAAAACCATAGATCAATTCAATGTGAATAATGTTGTCATAAGAATATATTAAAAGAATTCCAGATTATTATAAACATTTTTACTTTTGTTTTTTAAAGTAAAATGTTTAAGTTATTTGAAATATGTTTAATGAAAATTTGATAAGAAAAATCATCTACACAATGACTAGCAAGATATTTGTTAAGTGATCAAAATAATACAATATGCAGTTTCAACAAAATCCAAACAAATTTTTATAGTAATATGCAACAGTTTGTGTTAACCAGAGATTCATTACTGCAACCTTGAAACAAAATATTATTAAAAAAA
>JAPDSC010108976.1:0-25541 GCA_026290005.1 Latrodectus geometricus
AAACTTTTAAAACTTCGAAGTTATTTAAAAGTTTATTATAATATGTATATAAATTTATGTAGTCCAAGTAATTATAGCTTACAAATTTAAATTACTGATATGAATTAATTCATTGTTATATCAGAGCATAATATAACTTTGCTTATTTAACTATCATATAAATACTTCAGAATAAACACATATATGATAAGTGTGCTGTCATCAAATAACATATTTATCATCAAGGCTATTAGTGATGCCATCAGCAAAGTTAAATCATACCTTTCAAACAATGACTATTATGAAACTAAGTGTTGTATATAACTATACTAACGACACACTATTTGTCATACATTTGCACTAAGAGACAAAGACGCCGCTTGAGAATAACTATTAATCATTTCGTCCTTTTCTAAAGTTATTATTATAAATTCATCGTTACTATAAACACAATGATTTAGACAAGGAATGCTTCTAGTTTTACTTTTTATATGCCTAGTACACGAACTGGATACTATTAATTATAACCTAAGAACTTACTCAACTTCCAAGTTACATTATAAATTGTAATTTTAATTTGACAATGGGAAGTTAATAGTCATTTTCAGATTATTTTCATGTTGAGTCATTTTAAGTATGTATTAAATTAGCCCTGTTGAGTATTCAGTATTACAACTGATTATATGAAATTTAAAACTTAATATGTTTTTAGTTTACTCTTGTTACAACATTTAATTGTCTTGTATGTTGCAATGTTTTTTTATTGTATTAATGTAGCAATCATATACAACATTGTTTTAATAGTTTGAAACCCACATCTTTTGCCGAAATTATTATCATCGTTGATTTCGGAGAGAAGGTTTTCTGTTTATAATTTCAGTCAAAAAATCTACAAAAATCACTAAAAATTATTTTTCTCAAAAAAAGTAATTTTTGTCATAGATTCTAAATATTTCCTTTTTTAAGATATATATATATATGTTCTATATAAGATTTATTGAGCATTTTTTCGGGATTTAAGCTGAATTAATTGTATTATCGAATGATTTAAGTCTTTATTTTAATCTTTCATATATATTTTTTTAATTTTATTTTTTTACTTCTATATTGCAATTTTACCTAAAATAGTATCAATGACTTTAACAATTTTAAAACAAAAAAATAATATTTACATGATTATAAGAATACGTATTTACAAAAAAGTATTGTTTAAAAGTAGGTTTAAGATTATTTTTTCAATATTAGATTTCAATATTTACAACACAAATTAAAATTCTTAAAATTCTAATCAATTTTAAATTCTATAAATCATTACAATGATCCCATGGAAAATAACAAATATTAATTTAACCTGAACATTCTAAGGATATTTATTTTTCAAATTAGGACATACCTTTCAGAACCCATCCTTCAATATGATAATGCTTCTCCTAATACAGAACAGAAATATTTAAGAGAAATTAAAACCCTTCAAAGTGAAACTTTATATTAATCAAAAATTTAAGGAGCTTTCTGGACCACAAGTTAGAAGCATTCATATTAGTGATTAATTCAGAGGGTCATTTTTGTAGTGTTTGGGATCAAAAATGCCTCTTTATAGTAGTAATCCTTCAATTAATGTATGTATTGCAAAATATATTTACTGTCAATATAACAAATTTGAATATTCACAATTTTATTTTGAAATATCGTAGAAATAAAATATATCTTTCACTAAAACTTTAGTTATTTATAATTAGATGCTAAAATAAGGCTTTTGAAATTTCGTTCAACACGAATATTTATTTCTTATAGATGAGAATATTTCTGTATAAAATAATATATAATTCGCTTGATGAAAGTCGAAAATATTTTTCAATTTTTAATACAAAATTGATTTCAGACAAAAAAATATATCTTTTTTATTTTTGAATTTGGAAATTGAAGGCAAAATGAGTTATGTAAGAAACGATTAAATCGAGAAATAGTTCTGCAAAACATTTTTAATGTCTACATTTTTAATGTACAGAAATGAATGTCATTTGAAATGATTTATTTTAAATAACTTCCAATGAGAAATTTCATCACATGGCCTTGGTGTCAAAAAGAAATATTGAAAATTATTAGTTTTCGCTATTTTGTGCACAATGGTTCACGACGTTTGAGTAATATTTTTATAGGTTATGTTGCATCAAATAAGTATCAAAATTAAAAATAAAAATTACTGTGTACTTTACTAAAATTTTTTACCCGTCACCCACCTCAGTATAAATTTGCCTTATTTAGTCATTCTAATATTAAAAATAATGAACTTTCATAAACAATTAAAATGCTTGGAAATATCCATTATTTTCTTCTCTTAGAATAGAAAATCAAGGGTTGCATAGAGAGGATTTTCTGATAGAAAAATTATATCGAAAAGCATGTTTTTGTGTAGATTAACAGAAAGCATTCTGGTTTCCATGAGTTAAATTCTTTTTCAACAATTAAGACTTCACCCTTTTATTTGCAGAAATTTAAATACTATAAATAATCATCGAAAATAAATTAAATATATTTTACTTGAGCTTGATAATTTCTTATATAAATGATCCAATTAATAGAGAAATCAATAAAAAATAAGAAAATCCAACAACATGTTGTGCATTTACTACATGCAGATCTTATACAAATCAAATAAGAACTTATTTTCTACATGATTATCGGATCCCAGAAATTCTGAAAGCTTCGTTCAGGAATACCATTCAAATGGCTTTTGCTTAAAGTTTCAGCTTATCTATCCAACAAACAGTACGAACGCTTCATATTCTGTAAAACATGCAGCCCGGAAAAAGCATTGCTGTCATCCTTTAAAAAAAGTTAGTTTATTATAAAAAAAATACAATATATCAATTTAATTTTGACAAAAAAATTTATTACATACATTTGGGTTTATTTTGTCTGATTCTTTTGAACTGCATAACACTTTAATTAAAAAGCTTGTCCGTTTTCATTGTCCGTTTTATGCGGTATAATGAATAAATAATATATTTATTAAAGTATATCTATGACTTATCAGCAAGAGCTCATTTTTAAGTGTAGAAAAAAATTTAAGTTTTTACTCGGAAAAAATTCAATTTTCAATCTGAATCAATCAGTCCTCTTGAGTAAGTAAATGCAGCTCAGAAGAAGAGGGAAGTATGAACCTGGAAGTTTAGTTGAAATCCAGACATTGCATATCGATTTTCAGTCACGGAATCAAAATCCGTGAAGCGAGACCTTCGAAAAGCCGCAAAGTCAAAGTGGAAAGAAAATGAAAAAATAACAATCTATTATACTCGACATTTGGGTTGAATCTTATAATACTGTGATGATAGAAGAAAAGCTTTTCAGTTCTTTTTTCAATATCTTGATTTATTCTTTCTTTAACCACATCGATTTACCAGGAACAATCGAAGTTTTATTGGATGAATTAAATTGAGTAAGAGGTACTCTTTGTATTCTTATGATTAGTTAAATTTAATAAAAAGATAAACTCTTTTAGAATTTAATCTATTGCTATAATTACGTAATTTGATTACGTTTTCTTGATGATAACTGTTTCCGTTAAAAATAATTTTCTCAATAAACACTTCAAATTTTTCCTTTTAATTTAAGCGATAATCAATTTCTACATATTTTATTTCATGTTTTGTATAACATTAAATAATATTTTATTTATTTTCAAATTTATGTTCAAACATGCATTTGATTTTAATAAATAAATATTTTAAAAAGTTAAAATTATATAAATAATAAATATAACTACATTATTTAAGGGATTGAAAAATTTTTATATTGTCATTATTGAAAGTTAACAACATCCATTTTAAGGATTTTGTTGGATAAATGCTACTTTCTTAACAGCATTAACTACATAATTATACCGTTTCATTTGTTGAATATATTGGCCAATTTATTCTCTTGGTTGCTTCCTTTGGCAGTCTGGCGCAGCTTGTCCTTTTTGGACCTTGCGCCACAAAACCCAACCCAATCAACCAATCCCTTGGCAGTCTCTAGATTACAGTACGTGCTCCTCAGTCTTCATTCTATTCATGATAAAAATTAAATTCATACGAAGTTTGTTTAAAACAAAGATTTTCCTATCAAAGATATTATTCCTACACATTGCATAATCACAATACTATTAATGGAAAAACACAAAAATATGTACTCAAAGATTATCCTAGCTTTAAGGGAGAAAATTCCTGTTAAACTAACATGAATGATGTTTCTTACTAGTAACATAAATCATCCTCTGATAATTCAAATTTCTCTTAATTCTTCAATTGAGTCTTTATATAATAATTTCTCTAATTTTATTAACCTATTTGTTCCTTACGTCGTTACTTCATGTTTTCTATATTCGTGATTGTAAGATTTATAGCTCCATGAAAAAACCATCAGAAAAAATTGAATTTTAATGAGAAAAAAAAGACCTGTATTAGAATAAAGAATGATAAAGTATTAAACATCGAAAACAGAGTATTTAGTGTACTAGTCATACACTAGAATAAATTCTGCTATACGATGTGAAATGGAGTCCCAAGGACTTTCACTGTATGTTAGGTGAAGAGCATTCCATATCATTTGTAAACATACACAACGGATATTTATAGAAGTTCCAGGATAATGACTATGATCGATACTTTGCCCAGCAATATTCAATACACATTTAATACATGGTATATCTAGTGAATACCCTAGCTACAAGAAAGGCTGCTTTTGTTGTGCCGGAAAAGCACCATGAATACTCTTTGCAATATGTCAGCAAAATTTATAAAGTTGAAAGGTAGTTCTCGAATGTTTCAAAAGAACGCGCGAGAAACTTTGAATTCCAACACTTCCCTGATGTACTTAATGCCGATAAGGTAATACACAACTATTGAAACAAAGATAGTTTAAGATGCGCAATCGCATTCCAGACCATAATTCTAGGTATTAGTCATTGTGACGTTAAATAATGTACACTGGAAGTTACTTTCACTAATTTAAAACCCAATATAATTGCAGTTATAATAGTGTAACTTATAAAAGTGCGCCACATTAAAGAAAACTATTTATTGCTAATAAACGCAAGTCTCTATGGTCATAAGCCCATTGCATATATAGATGTTAACGGTTTTCTGTTAATAAAACTCTGCAACAAAAAAAATTCCTTGAAGTCCATTGCATCTAACGTTGTCGAATTGGTAATGGAGACAGTGGTACACTCGAAACAATGAACCATTTATAGCCTTCCGCACTAATAAATTCTTCCGCATTAATTATTTCTGAAAATAATCATTGCAAGTAATGTATTAAATTTAAATATGCAGAAAGCAATCACAAAATATATCAATTCTATTTCCGAAAATAATAAAAATGGTTAAAATATATGCTTAACTTACTGATATAACTGTAAAAAACTTTTGTCATATACAATACTATTTTTAACAACATTTTTGATAAACTGCCTTTTTAGTTTTAATGTAAATGTATACAAACATCCATATTTGTAGCCTTGCAGTGAGCCCCGGGCATTACCTAAGTTTAACGTGTTCACCAAACACCTTCCAATTTTGAGCACCGGTTAAGTGATGAAGTCACTTCAGAGGTGGCACCCTCCTCTGCACATCAGATTTTGGGTCGCACAGATTAACGTGGTCTAAACCTTGGAGTTCTAACAACCCAGGAGGGAAAATGTGGTCACACTCCCAGCTGCTGGCCGTGGAAAGCGATGCTTCACTTTCCTGACGATGTTACGGGAAGCAGAGTGAAGCTTTTGTGTCACTGAGGCTTTGCAAGCACATATTAACAAATTTCATAATTATAAAGAAACTATTCACATTATTATTTTCTTTGAATACTAATGCTAAGATTTTATTTTTATAAAAATCTTAAGCATAATAAAGCAACTCATTTGAAAAGAAAGGGTACCAAATTTATGTAACTTATATTATAATATGAATTATAACAAATCTAAATGTAAAGCTATCATTATTTATCAAATAAAATTTAAAGCGTGGTACATAAATTTATGCAATTTGATATATTCAGTTTTTCATATCATTAATAGTTTTTTTTCGATACGTAATTTGTTATTTAAAAAAAACATTTATATCTGAACAAATCTATCCAATTTAACTTACATTAAAATATTTACATAAAAATGATAAAAAAAATATATGTCTGCTTAACATTCCTATGTAAAATTGAATGAATTCATGTAATGATTCACAGATAATTATAAAATAACTGTTATGACTATCAATAAAGAAGGATAACAAAATTTCATTGATTATGAAATGATTTTATCATGAATATTCTTTTCAAGTAAGATTACCATTCTAATCGACAAAGAACCATAAATTCCAAAAAAATTTTTTTACCCTTCTATCAGCCTCAAGCACTCTTCGATTGGCCTCCTGAAAATAGAGAAGGCCAAACATCGATCACTTATCTAGATAATTAGTTAATTGTATTCCACAAACTTACTCTTCTTCCAATTAACATGTCAATGAGCTGGCAAATAAGGTCAACTTAATTATCTGAATTGCAAGCAATGTTCTTCGATTCAGTTGAAAGTGAGTATTCATTAATGATTTTAAGCACAAGAAATATTCAGGACGAAAAAAAAACTTACAGCAATGTATTTTCACCCTGATTACATTCAAGCAATTAACGAAAAGTATGCACATAAATATGAACCAATATTCATAAGAAAATTAATCATAATTGCCAGATATAAATTTGTAGCAGAAGGAATAATCTATAGAAATTTCTTAGTGTTCTTTTTATTATAACTAAAATACGATTTTTGTTAAGACACATTTCACACAAGTTAAATCATATTTCCACATTTTCCTATCCCATAATGTAATTTTTGGCTGTAAAATACAGCTGTATTTGTTAGAAAATAAATATTTGTTAATATATATTATAGTAAGCTTTCATTTTTCATTGTATGATGATACAGTGATACAGAACGTAGCTTTGTACCAAGACGAGATCATTGATAATGATTCATTCAAGGTTTCATCACAAATCAAACATTTTTCCTTTTCTTTCAATTCTTGAAGTATCTATTTTTCAAAGTGACACACCATTAAGAGATTACTTTGATAAAAGCGAAGTAAAATGGATAGAATAAAATTGATAATAAATATTTTTATTACATTCTTATAATAAAATTTATTAAGGGGATGATCAAAATAATACCTTACTAAAAGGATTATACTTTTCTCCCGTTTTTTGAAAACAAGAAATAGGGAAAATCTCTTTTCTCAAAAATTAAATTTGTAACATATTATTTAAAGAGTATTGATATTTTTATAAAGTTATTGTTGTGATTGTCAGCTGAAGGATGAAGGTTTAGTACAAAAGACTGATTTGGATTGATTCATTATTTAACATACTCCAAAATGTTAAAAATATTATGAATTCAATAAAATTTCATCAGAATAAAGCATTAATCCTCTTAAATCATTTAGGCCGTGGGGACCTGGTTGGTTAGGGCATCGTTCTCGTTATCTAAAAATGGAGAGTTCGAAACCCGACTTAGCCGAAGATTTGTCGTGTTCACTAATAGAGACGGGGGCATGTAAAATATGTCGGGGGTCGCGCAATGTCCTCCATGTTCCCATTACAAATTAATACTTGTGGGAGTGGTTGGAGCCAGGCTTTGGGTCTTCACTGGTTTCAATCTCTAAATTGGAAGATTCATATAGTGCTGCCATCTATGGCCCAAAAGTCGTAGTTCCACCTATGTATGTGGGTGCTCTATTCAAAAACGGAAGACGCTCTCTCTCTCTCTCTCTCTGACTTCATTCGCCTAGTCTCGGACGGGCGGGCTTTACGTTGCCAAGTGTCATCAGAAAACAAACAAAAACAATAAATCATTTAATTGTATATAATGCTCATTCAACTGGGATCTTTTGATGTTGGATATACTGTTCATATATTGTAACATATTTAAATTTCTGCATCTCAAGAAACTAATAAATATTTACTGTAGTATTAATAAGAATAAAATTTTAAACTTTTGATTTCCAATGACACAATTTCTTGAATTCAGTATACATAAAATACATTTACACTGAACTAAAATTTCCCATGAGAGTGTCCACTGAACTCTGTTTATAAATATTTCAATTTTATTTCTTAAATATGATTTTTCTTTTTCATCCATTGCCACTTTTCAAATGCTCATAAAAACAGACTTATTTATCTCAATACAAATTTCAACATGTAGAGCTACATCTGCACTAGACAAATTAATGTTTAGGAAAAGCATGAATATTTTTTAAATGTTTCTCTCAAATAACATTTCATAAATTTCATCAAAAATATTCATTTTGATTCAGATTACTGTGCACAAATATATCACAGTAGCTTTTCTCTCAACACAAGTTTCACAAACACGTCTCAAGAAAACCTTTATTCCTTACTTTATTATTAAATTCTAATAATATTGATTACTCAGCAATACCTCTCTAAGAATTTTTCAGATGAAGAGGCTATATGAATATAGTAAATAGTTCTAGTTCAATTGTATGATCTCAGTTTTCCTATTTTAACCCTTCTTAAATATTACAGCTTTCTTATTACGGCTACTCTTATTAAACTTATTAAGCATGTAATTAAAATTAATTTCTCACCATACTTATTAACTTAGGATTAAATGTTTGAAATGGTTAGTCTATAAATGTATGTATTAAAACAGTGGTAATAAAGAAAAAAATACGGCAGAATTAAAAGCATAACTGCAGAAAATTTTCTTTATATGTATTGCGATCATAATATAATTTGAGACTAAGGTCAAGGCTTATGATAAATACATAAGCATGTAAGATATATTATAAACTTTCATTCCACTTCAATGGAGGGAAAAGATGGAAATGAATAACTAAACATAGAGCTCATAACTTAAAAAGTTTTAATTTAGACCAAAAATTATAAGAAATAAATACTGAGGTCAAAAACATGATGTTTATTCAATAAATTACTATTCTAAAATGTCAAATATTTAGATTTAATAACATTTTTCCTTGATAAAACATAAATATTTTTCTTGATAAGACATAAAAAATATTTAAACGGTGAAAACAATTTCTCAAAAAGGTGCAAATAATGGGAAATATTCAATGGCATAAGAATTTGTGATTCTATTGTTATTTTGAAATTTGCTTAAAAGTATAATACAGCATTATTGGAAAATTGCTTTGTTATTTTGCTTTCTATTGAAATATTTTCCTATTGAAAGGAATTTAAATAAACCAGAAGCAAAGCAAACGCACAAATATTTGCTTTTCAAGATCTATAAAACTGACTTACACAGTAAATGAAAAAGAAATCGTCTGCTTTTCTTTTTCTCCTTTGTGGCAACATTTATAACTTGAGGCTAAGAACAGGACACTTTTGCATGTTACATGCAGATCCAAGAAAAGAATTTTTTTTAAAAGGGAGTAAAAAAAGAAGTAACTTTTAAGACATCAAAAAGCCTCCACGTGTACAAAAAGAGAAAACATACTGCCAACATATTACTTTTTAATATTGAAATGAATAAAAAATGTAACTTTTAGAGACTTTTTGAGTCTTCTGTCCTTTTCTTAGTTCGCAAATATTTTATAAGTATTTCACGATATAAGCCACAAAACTATTTTTTTGCATAAGAAAGTGTTGTCCGTAATAAAATAAATTGTTTATTTTGATAATTTCCTTCCTTATATATGAAAACATTTATGAAAAATATTCTCTTAATGAAAATAGGAAATTTATATGCATTACATTAGAGATATTTTTTACATTTGTAATAATTTTATGTTTTATTAGAACAAAAATATTCATTGAATGGTAAAAAACTTGGTTACACCCACTACAATTCCCACACCAACTTTTTGTTGATAAAATTTAAAATTATAAAAAATATTGTTGTATGAATCACAAATACCATTTATCAAGAGTAAATAAAGTCAATTCTGTGAGTGTAAGTTCAAGTCTTAGGCATATAATATTTTTAATATTAAAACTATTTTGCCTTAATACGAAGAACCATACTGAGACCTTAAAAGAAAAGATACATCCTTTCAGTAAGTTCTTTTCAAGTGTTGTGTACAAAAAAAACATACCTTTTAAATTTGGCTTTGAAGTAAAAATTTTGAATCTACATGTTATAAAAACTCCCAAACTTAATTTTTTTAATAAATATGCAAACAAAACTATTCATTCTTCATAAATAATTTTGTTTGAATTTTCATGTACTTTGTTGATAATTTAAATTCTATAAATTATCAACAAAGTATATGAAAATTCGAAGTCAAAGAATTATGGCTTAGGTAGAAAAGTTTAGTATTTAATTAAAATATCACATATGAGATATCTTCAAAACAAAACACAATAGAAGTGAATGTACTTAATTATCATATCATCAGCATGATAATTAAATATTCGTTTTAATTATCATACTCTATAGTAATATTTGTTAAATGATAATTGTAATATTATACAAAACATTTACTATTTTTAAATGAAATAAATAATCCTAAATTTTTAATCACATTATTAAACTACAAAACAGTGATAATTATTACTTAAAATATTTTTAGTGATCGATAATATAAATGTTTTGTGAATTATTTATTTTGAGGTTAAAGTTTAATTTATAAGTTTATTTGGTTAATTCTGTTCTGATTTTTGTTAATTACACATTTTTTTAATTTTAATGAATATGTATTGTATAAAAACTACTTGCGAAACAAAAATATGTGTCCAAATTAAATCGTTTAAATGTTATATTATTAGGAATCTATGAATATTAAAATTATCTTCACATCGTAATGTAAAAATCAGCTAAACGGGATATAATTGTTGATACTTAACAAAGTAACTCTAAATTTATATTGAATGTCAGTTGAAACCACTTTTTAAAAACAAAGAAAAGAATATATGACACCAAAAACAAATGTAAATTTTTATATACGTCAATTTCAAAACGTTGCTTACGATTACAAATTTTATTTTCTATAAAAAGACAATTTCAGATATTCAAAAATTTAAAAAAGGAATAGCAATGAATATTGGAAAAGCAAACTTGACAAAAAATAGTAATTGAAAATTCTTAAATTTATTAATATAATTCAAGACCAATAAAGATGAATTTTGCTTTCTTGAAGAGTATCATTTATACATCTAGAAAACTTCAATTTCAATTATTCTTCGTTATCTCAGAAAGGTTATTGCTAACACTCAATCCTCTTCCAATTTCATAATGAATTTTCTGTTGAATCCTTTTTCTAGAAAAAGAAAGAAAATAATTCATGTAGCAAAGAATAAATATAAGATTTTATTTCAGTTCGTCTACTATGGAAGGAATAAAGGCGGAACCTTTATGTTGTTCCATTGTTTGTAATTTAATAATCATGGTTTGAGCTTTATGGTTTTATATAGTTAGGTTCCTTGTAGCTCAGATCAAAACTCTTTTCTCTGAATCCTTACTAATTCGACCTTAATAAACTTCTAGAATTCTTCATCGTTTTTGTTTTGATTTTTTTTTTGTCTGTAGTTTCTAAATTTATGTTTTGCTTCTCCCAAAGACCTTTTCGCTTATGAACTGCTTTTTAGATTCCATAGCAAAATCTGTTTGATTGTAATACCCATAGAAAGTCATTTTTATTTTCCCTGAGTACAACAATAAAAAAAATTGCTGCTTACATACTCTTCGATATCTTAAGATTCTTGAAACTGTTACATCTCTTTCTCTCTAACACATTATTAAAATTAAATGTTATGTAAGTAATAAGCGTTTTACATATTCTTTCAATTTTTCTTTTATTTTGGGTCTCACCAATTTAAAATTTACCAAAATACTTTGGATATATTTAGTTAAAAATGCTCGTTAAACTTTATAAATAACAAATAAAAGATAAATTTTAAATAGTTTAAATGGGTTGCTAACCTTAATTTCTGGAATTTTAATTTCTCCATTGCATTACTTGTCTTAATTTATTTGATTGTATATAAATATTAATGATTTTAATAACGTATCAATAAAAGTAGATAAATGTTTCTGCTTATTAGTAATGAGGCAAAATAAACTAATGAAGACAAAATGTAAAGAAGTCATTGTAAGCTCTACTTTTATTTCTGGAATTTAAAAGGCTTCTTTTCTACTCATTCAGTAAACAATTTATTTTTAGTTTTAATGTTTCTTTTAAATCCAGAATTATAGCATTGTTTCATCATTCTTTTGCCATGAGCTGTTAGTTTCACTCTTGGTTCATTTTTTTCTTACCAAAATTGCCTTCTTCAGCACACCACTTTTTGTTATGCTCTTTTTTCTCTTCTTTCAGTGTTTTATAGGCTGAATTTATTATAATTTTTTATATTTGTTTCATTTGTCTTATATTGGACTGCTTTGTGTATTCTTATTGTATTCATTTTCTATTTTTACATCTATGGTTCTTCAATGGTTATCTTTAATTTTTTTACTAACTAACTATCTCAGATTAAATTTTTCTTACTTTTCTCTTTCTGAATTTCGGATCTTTGAAATTCTTTGTCTGTACTTCACAGTCACTAAAATTGATCAGTATTACAATCGACTCCCCAAACCATAGGAATTTTTACAAGAATATGCATCATTAAAAATAGTTTACTCCATTTCCAAATCAGAAATGTTTAGATTGCTTAATTAGACAAGAACATTAATTTGATGAATTGAAGAAAATATAAACTTCTATAAGAAAATCCATTAAATGAAACAAATAGTATCATTTCTTTTAAACATGTCTTTTTTAAATTAATTAAGATTCATTACAAAGAATGTAAGCAGTGAAAACACAATGCATGATACTTGAAAAGAAATCGTTGTAGCGTAGTTTAGTGGAAATGAGCAACAAATCTAATTTGTTTTTCAGAATTTTTACTTGTTCAAACCCACGAAAAATGATGAATATGAACAAAAATAACAACATGATTTAATTTGAAATTTTCAAGATTTCTTTAGGAAAGAAACTGCTTTCTTCATAAGCAGTCCTTTTTTCACATGAAATTATCAGCATTTTCTTTTGCCGAATTCCTCTGAGATGAAAAAAGTTAGTTCCTTTCAACTGTTTGTCCAACTTCCTTGATATATCCCGTGGATGGTGAGAAACTTTTCAAGTACTGATAAAGAAGACGTATAGTAGCCTAGAAATAAAACAGATGCTCGACAGAGAATAAAGGAATTATGTCCACTTTTGAATGTTATCTTATTATGCTTGGAAAAAAATGTAACTTTCCTTCTTACAAAGAAGAAGTTAATAAATGTTTTATTATTTTATTAAATTAAATCCTTTTAGTGTATATTTTACACAAATATCATTTCAGTTATAATGAACAAAAATGTGTTCAATATAAGAAAAATTAAAGAATATATGTCATGTAAAAAAATTAATTATTTAAAATAATTTTTTATTATTTTAAATTATTATAATATATACATTGTTACATATTCCACCGAATCCCTCGAGTTGGTCACTGGGCCTAATGGTTAGCACGCTTGTGTACCTTCGGATCAACAATTCATTGGTTTAAAACCTACTTTTGGCAGTTTGTAGTTTTCAGAATCCACTTTAAATATTAAATCCAGGTGTAATTACACCTCGTGTGCAAAACATGATCATTAAGTGACAAATAAATCAAACCCTCAATTTGGAGTAAAAATTTGCAGTCAGTAGCTAAACACACTTCATTCACTTATAATTCAAAAATAAACGGAAAAAAATTCAATATAAATTTAAACACACTATAAAATTTCACTGTGTTGGGTATCCAACTTATTGCATTTAAATTACGAGACTAATGTGTTTTTCTCTTGACTGCAGAGGCTCCACTTAAAAGTTTAAAGATAAAAGAACGTGAGAATTAAAACAAAATATTTATTTTTTATCATTTATATTTCTTTTTTATTTTCTTACTTGCGCAAATAAAAATGAGCCAGCTCTATCTTTTCTAATCCAATAATACTTAATTATTTATAAGACCAAAAGTTGCATATATGCCTTTAATAGGAAACGTTTAACGAAACAAATATATAGAAAGGAATCGCTGTTTTACTGGTTTTCTTTTTCATGGCCAACATTGTTTAATTGTAAAAGAAGCTTCGTTACACACGTTTCATGTTGGAAAAAAAAAGAGATTTAATCGAATGAAAAAAGAGAAAAGAATTGTTGTTCGTTTTCTTATCTAATTTAATTGTATATGAAATTACGCCACGTCTTCCATGTTCAACAAACAATATAAATTTAGAAGAAAGAAAATAGAGTAGAATTGGCTATTTTTTCCATGTCAAACAATTTTCAATTACACGCTATTTATTAAATGTTAATCAAAGAAAAATTTAATAAAATATTATTGTTATTTCTAAAATATCTAACGAAAAGTATCTGATAAGGAGAAATTTACTGAAAAAGTAAACTTATTTTAAAATCTGTAAATTATATCTTACCTAAATAAACATGATTTCAGGTTCTTATACTTCTCCTTTTTTGAAGTTAGAATAATTTTCTTCAGATTTCAATGCACGCATAAGCTACTTAAAATCCCTTCTGCTTCTCTAATAGTTTATGCATGATTTGATATATTTTTTGGAAGATTTAGTTTTGAGATTAGAATATATAAAAAGTAAAAACAAACTTTTGTGAACTCAGTTTTTTTTTTAGCTTACTCTCAAAATATTAACTTATTCATATAAAAATTTGAAAGTAAATATAAGTATATTTTTCTTACAGTTAAAAAAAATGAGTATGTAAACGTAGAAATGATAAATTAAACAGAGAAGATGCTTGTGAAGTATTCGAAGTACTTTTTAAGCTTAGAAAAAAATTTCTGTTATTCATACGCAAGAATATTTTTTTATAGTTTATAAAGAATATTATAAACAAATATATATTTCTATGCAACAAAGAAGTATTTAAAATTTAAATCTGTACAAGAAAAATGTTTTATATCTTATACAAGCTTTCGTATATTTTTTTTTATATTTTTACATAGCAAAGAAATACTTTTGTTTTTGGATATATGTATATTTAAATAATGTCTTTCTTAATTTAAATTGTAATTGACATTTTTTAAAATGTGTTTAAGTCAGCAAATGTTAATCAAAATTGAGAGAAAACAAGTTCTATATTTAATACACTTTAATGTAATATTTATATTTAAATATTATTCTGAAACATGCAAGCTTCTAAAACAGATCTACTTCAAAGAATTGTATTTTACATTAAAAATGTATGAAATAAGTAGGAAGCTCAAAGTAGCTGAAAAAGAGAATAAAAACGGACAATTAATTAGTTTTTGCTAATGTATTTTATATTTATTAAATTCTATATTTTTGAAGTACTTTTTGATAATTTTGCTAAAAACACTATATATATATATATATATAATATTTCATGAAATGTACTGAAATATTTTTGACTGATTTTAATTTTATGGAAATTATCTTTGACTTTCCTTTAAATGATTGAAAAATGGTTTATATTTTGTATACGTTTTTAAAATATTTAAAAACACTGCATCACACTTCAAACTAAATAATACAATAGGATTGAAATTTAAAATATTACAAATAAACAAGATTTATTATTAATTATTTATTTGCGTGCATTTATTCAAAACCAAATGACTGCATAAAAAACTATGCTGGTATGTTAAGAAGCAATTTTAATAATGAAAATCAGATTATAATAAAATATGCCATGGAATATCTTTATTGCATATCCCTAATTTTTAGGGAAGAGTTAATTTTTTTTACTAACTCTTAGTCTAAATACAGATTGCATTACTTTACAGTATTAAGTAATTCCATTTGATTGCTCCTGTTCATATATTTTAGTCTTATACAATTAGACGATCACATTCTAAAAATTCTTTTGTTCATCCTCTTTAATACACTGCTGTTTACCTAAATTGCAACATTAAGAAAGACAAAAGATATGACGAAAATTTGTTTTATAAATAACATGTTGACCAAGTATCAAATGATTAAACTTATAGACTGCTGTGCAGTGTAGCTCCTGCCAAAATCAGTGGCCGGTGAAGCAACCATTATTATACATCACCACTGCCACATGCCACGGCATTGAGACTTTGGATGTGTTCTTGGGGTACAGCAGATCAAGCAGCTACCACACGTTGCCAAAGCTGGCAGCTGGAGATACAATCTGGGTCAATCATTGATCAACCATAGACCAAATGTTTTCTTTCAGCGAAGGATCCAGAGAGTGAGATGGTCAGGGATGCAATTCAATCTGGCGATGGGCGAAGAACACTTGGACAAAGCATGTCATGTGTGGTCACACATATTCCTGTTGAAATATGGCTGTGGGCAAGCCCTAAAGGTAAGGAAATACAATTGGCTTCAACACATCGAAGATGTAGTTCTGACTGTTTAAAGTACCAGCAATGCGTATTGGAGGAATGCGGCAGTGATATCCAATACCACCTCATACTATAATACCCGATGCAAAACCAGTGTGGCTGTGCATTACGCAACTGTTCAGCATCCTTTCTCCACGGTGTCTCCATAAGAGAATGCTCAGAAGAGGTGTTGCAGACAGAAGTGTGAAGAAAGACAATTTCATTACACTCTTCCATCCACAGCTTTCTTTCATCGTACCATTGGTGGTGGAGGTATCTGTGGTTCTGCGTCAAGGATAGAAGAAGCAATGGACGTCTTGTGACGGATCACTCTGCTGTAAACTGCTTCGAATGGTAAGCGCAGACACTGGATAATGCGTTACAGACTGATTGTACCGTGGTTCATGATGTGGCTGAGCTATCTGTAGCTGCCCCATGCACAATTTGCCTGTTATCACTTGAAGTGGTGTACTGGGGTGGATGTCACTGAACATGTCAGTCCGTCTTACCCTCCTGCATCCAGCGATCACATATCCGCATTACAGTTGTTTAGTTTCGCCCAACACGACTACTGATTTCCCTGAACGATCTAGGTAGGCCACATTCCATCTTCAGTCGAACTCGGACACTTGATCAAAAAATGATTGCAGTTTTCAACTAGGCATATTTGATTTTTTTTTTTTTTTTTTTTTTTTTTTTTTTTTTTGAAAAAACCTCTAGAAAAACAATTGCCGAACTTGAAATCGTCGAATTCTTTAAGCTTTAAATAGCGTTTTGAAGTGGCGCCATAGGCGCGTGATGTGAGACTGCTTTGAAATTCTAATCGTTTGCATACCTCACCTCCGCTAATGCATGTTGTAAATTTCATGTTCAGGTTGTTTCATTTACAATGGTTAACAGCGTAAGTAATGTAATTTAGGCTTAAGACGTATATATTACGTATAATTATCCTATATAAATGCAACAAAACAACGTGTTATAACTCTAGTGAAATAATGCCTAACTTTTAATAATATTCATGTTTGTGTGATAATTAATAAATATTATATCGCTTCATTAGAATATTTACTGTATTCTTCGTTTGTGCTATAGGTACATCAACAGAATTTCAGAGCTAATGGATTTTATTCATTTTCATTTTTTTGTTAATTTATAATAACTTGACAGTATAAATTAATACATAATAATTAAAACGAAATAAAACCAATTGAAAAGAATTGAATAAGTTAAATATTATTATAAATTCATATTTATCATTATTAGTTTAACTAATATTATACATTACTATGATACAAATATTTCTCCTCGATTGCATACGATATTATGTCATATTGTATATATCTGTATCTTTGTGTAGTTATGATTATTCGAAAGTTAATGCCTAGTCTATTAATTTAGTTACGAAACTCATGCATCGCAGATTACATACTGTAAATTTGGAGCAATGAATATTTTAATGGAATTTCAAATTAAATACACATGCATTTTAATAGCATTATTGAAATTATAACAATACGGCTAGGACATTTAAACCAATGAACTGCATTTTCGAGGAACATAATTTATTCAATGTCTTGCTTGTGATCCTGTTCATCCGAATATTAGAGCTAGAAAATAGATAGCTTAACGACAAATTTAGAGGATGAGGATTTATCAAATAGTTTACTCCGTTTCACTTATAAAGCAGAATATTTAGTTTGGAGACAATCTAATGAACGCACATTTCATTAATGAATTCAAAATATCTGCTTAGTTGTAAGTACAACAGGAAATCTTGAATAAAAAATTGTTCAATAGGTATTATAGTTATTATTTTAAAGGCTAAGGAACTAAAGTTAAATAAATCATTTTAGATTATAATTGAATTCCTTCACGCCTTGAAATATTTATAGTATTTGGTTCGAAATTGGAGAAGAAAATATTTCATAAGTAATATTTTCATAAAATATACAAAATTATATTGTGTAATTATGATTTTGAGTAAATGTGTTTGAAAAAAAAAATACCATACAATTTTTCTTTGGTGTCTATTAAAATGAAGTTTGCAAGATTTTATGAACCACTCTTTTACATTTAAATACACAATTGAAAAGAATGAATGTGAATGAATGCTTTGGTTGATTGGATTAAAGTAGAATATTTGATAACTTTTTAATTTAAAGTATTAAAATCTTTATATTCTTGTATAAATATTAAATAACTGCTGAATTTCCAAATAAAAAAAAACTTCATGGCGTGATATATCATATTCAAGCTTTTTAACCTCTAAGAGGAAAAGAAGTTTTAAAATTAAGAAATCTATCTAAGCTAAACTACAGTCGCTACCTTTCAATAAGAAACCCAAAAAGGAATACTTCTGCGTTTTTATTCAAATGTTAAAATGACTTTGATAAAAAAAAATGTTTTGCCATAACAAATAGTGAAAATTTTGCAGTTTGAAAAATGTGTGTGTGTATGTTTGTATGTATGCATATGCTTGAAAATTGTAAATTATAGTAAAAACACCTTCCCTTAATAATTCATTATGCCAATGGAGCAAACATTCCACTCAAAACTTTTCTTATGGACTATAAAAAAAGCTTTTTATAAATTTTAATTAATATAAATGAAAATTGTGTTTGTTGTTTAGCAAGTTGCATTACGCAAAGTTTAATAAATTTATTTAAAAGACTTTTATCTAGAAACTGTAATCTGTTATGATATTAACGTATATACATTATTACGTGGATAAGTTATGATATTAACGTGTATTCGAAATTAAACGATCCTATTTTAAATTATCCTACAGACGAAATTTTTGTTGAGAAATTTATGAAATTTTGTGTAGAACATTATAAATGTAAGGGAATGTGTTTGAGTGAAAAAAAACAACTGGTTTAAATTTTCACGAACGATTTTCACTCAACTATATTATATTAGAATACATTTATAGTAGTTTCTAAATATTGTTACTGCAAAAAATATTCTACATAACGATCATCGATCATCAGTGTCAGCTTACATCTGGAATCGGAAGATATAATGTTGTACTAATAACCGCAGTGTATTCTAGGAAATATTAAAAATGTGTTGTGAAATGCTATCTTTAAAATGGAGCTAAGTTAGTGGATTATCAAAACTTATAAGATATTTCAAATTCAAAAGAAATGCTTGGGTTGAGAGATGGTCTGGTTATAGATTTGGAAAGTGATGGCTAATATCCCAATTTTCTGTATAATGAAATTATTTTTAAGGACATTCGTACATAACAGCTTATATATTGAGAAGTAACATATTGCAAAACATTTATCATTAAAAGCACTGACAAGTTTTCAAATTCAGAACAATTTTACTCTCTAACAACGAAGCACATAGCTGGCCAGTGATCGAATATTTAAGGGACTACTAACACTTAATCCCTAGAAAATATGTGGGGTGAGAATAAATGATGCAGTAAATTTACACCACATTGTTATTTTGGTGAGAGATACGCTAGATAAATTTTACTCGAATACTACTGTAGGATTCTCCGCTTGATATTCTGGACAGTTGAGTGAGATATATCCATTGCTTCTGTCACATGTCAGACTTAGGTACTTCAGAGTACTGAAATTGGTAGATTCGTCCTCTTCCTCTTGTGAAGTGTAATATTCCTCATTCGCTCGCCTTTTAATCAAAACATTTTCTTCCTCTTCCAGAACAAACTTTAAGTGACACTATTTTTTCAAATTTGAATATTCGAAGATTGTGAACAGTTAATGGACCTTTCCAAATCTCTTCAAAATTCCAAATTTTCATCAGAATTATTATTTTGGTAAAATATTTTTACTGACAAAAGTCACTCTGGTAAACTTAATGACAGTGTGTTTAACAAGTAAAATGAAAAAAGAATGGAAAAATATCTTGGTTCTATAACAACTGCTACATAATACAGGAAAAAAGTTACGTTTTTATTTTTTTCTTCTTCTTCTATCGTTAAAAGGTTTCGTTCAAAAGTTAGTAATCAAACAAACGTTCGATCAAATGTAAGTATCGATAAGAATTCTTGCACTTTGCAGTTCGTGAGTTCAAAGTAATATCGTAAAGAATATGAGTGCCTCATTTGAAAGTCATTTCGCCATTCAATGTTATGTTTTTCTATTAAAATGAATAGGGTGTTTTTGTAAACTGCAGTTAAGAACAATCGTCTCGAGTATGTCTGATAGGAATTATTAAAAATGAAAAAATTTTATTTAAAATTTTTCATTTCTTGCAACATTTCTGAACATGAAAAATATTTTTGCAACATTTCTACATAGAAAAATATCAGTAAATATAGGTTATATAGGTTAAAATATTTTAATTATAAGTGAATGATTATAAATATTTATGAGCTTCTGTTTTTTATTCTTACAACTATTTCAAGAAAATAGAGGAATATTTCTTACTTAAGGAAATTATATGTAACTAAAGAATACATTTTTTAAATAATAAAAATTTATCAAAAAAATTGCATACTTATGCCAAATTAATAAATATATGGAAAATTTACTTCGATGACTTTGACACATTATTATTTCCTTACTTTAATGCTTTTACTTTATTAATGTTTTTCTTAATAAAATTTATATTTGCTATAAAAAAGGATTCTAATTAATATGAAAAGCTATCTTAAGACATCGATCATAACGGAAGATGTAATTAAGAAGCATTTTTAAGTCTTTAAATTATAAACTTTTAATTTAAGCTCGCTTTATAGATTGATAATTTTAATGAGTTATAGTGTAACAAAAAAATAACTCATGGACAAAAAGGTTTTCAATAAAGCACCAATCGTAAATATTTAATTCACAAGGAATATTTCTTGTGGCAAAATTTTGAGATACTTTCCTTCGTTCAAACTCGTTTCCATGCCTTCATTTGTCAGTTTGAACTACGCAGATGCCACAATTAAGTAGATATGGAAAGACAGGTGGACAAAATCTTGGGGATAAATAATGTTTTATCTTTTCTAAGCATTATTTATAAGCATTCAAGTTTGTGATATTTGAAAATTGATTACTTGAAAACGATTATTCTTGTCCCCAAAATGTGAGTTTAAATTCCACATAAAAGTAATTGCTTTCTTA
This sequence comes from Latrodectus geometricus, assembly GCA_026290005.1. Lineage (NCBI taxonomy): Eukaryota > Metazoa > Arthropoda > Arachnida > Araneae > Theridiidae > Latrodectus > Latrodectus geometricus. The sequence goes on from JAPDSC010108976.1 coordinate 21,444, forward strand.
TTTTGAAACTTAAGAGATATGTATTCATTTCTGGGATTTATCTTTTCAATCAAATTTCTTGAGAAATTTCAGAATAAAAATTAACTTTCATTTTCATCAATCATTAAAATGATTTATTCATATATTTTTACCTCTCACAAGATTCCTGAGTTGAACTTTAAAATTTATATTGTCAACTACTTCAAATCTTATAGCAAAAATGACATAATTGCCAATTAAATTAGTTTCATTTAGAATAATGCTTGTATTTACTTTATGCAAAAAATCATCAAAACTTCTGATCGAATTATATAAATGATTTATAAGCTAATTTTGGCACACACACACAATCAACTCTGTGAGTCTTCACGAAATATATTGAGAGATGTTTCACAAGTGAAATATTTCGCTTTTCTGTCATTGGAAAGTTGGATCCCAGATTTGTTTTTAATTGTTATTCACTCCAGATCAGAGTAAAAACAAATTCTTCAAAAATACATATTTTATATGATGAAAGGGATGTTAAAATAACCGGAAACGTGTACCAAACACCTCAGCTAAAACAAACTAATGCACTTCCCATTTATTCTGAACCATTACGAAATACGGCAGGGTTTTTAAAGTAACTGCACATTCATCAAAAATTATCCTTTTACGCTGTTTTAAAAGTTTATAAAATGTTTTGATGCATCGTACAAATTTAAACTTATTATTGAATATTTAATGAAAGCTTCAAACAAGTGTGAGAAATTCGTCTTCTTTCATTAATTTTGCCACAATTCAGATACACATGCAAGCAAATTTTTTTTCTTTTTGTATTTATTTAGGAGAGTAATATTTCATTTCAAATGAAAGCTGTTGAAAAATACTATAAATTGTTGAAAGTAACTTATGAGAGGAAATGATTTAACTTGAAGAAATAAAAGTGAAGAAAAAACAATAAAAAAGAGTTAACAATACTGAAATGTTATAAAAACTTGAAAATGGTGAATTTATTATTTCGTTGCTACTCTGTTTGGCCTTTTTAGTGATAAAGTTGCTGTAAAGAATCAAGATTTATTTTTACCAGAAATCTTAGTAGCGCGAGTAAGGATCGAAAACGTTAATAAAATATCAAAAGATGGAATTTCTCCCTAGTGCGAAATAAATTTTATATATTTTCGCTTGATTTTAAAAGACTTTTTAATCAATATAAACCTTCATTTTAAAAGTTTTGAAAATTAATGAAATTTAAATTACTTTTAAGTTTGCAAATTATTATTTACACCAACTTATATATGTAAAGCGTACAAAATGTTAAAAAAAAAAAAAAAGGTAAATGTGTTTTTTCTTTTTGAGCTTTCTTATTTACAGTAATAAACCAAATCAGATTAGCTATGCCACATATAGTGGCTTCGTGGAATTAAAAAGTTCCAGTTTGCATGTGTGATGTGTAAAGAAAATAATAATGCACTCTATTTCCATTATATATTGTACATATAAAGTGGTGAAAAAATCATTATAATTAAAAAAATCATAATTTTCGTTTTCAATAAGGAATGTTTTGAAATTAAAATACTTTAAATAGAAAAATATAAGTTAGAACAATTTAGTTCACTAAGCTTCTTGAACTATATCGTGTTTCTGAAATATAATTTACCTTTTAATGACAAATATTATATAGAATGATGTAAATATTATTGATACAGAAAGTAAATTACATTGGAATTTTAAAAATAATTAAATTTGAGAAAAAAATATAGTGAACAGAGGTCTATAATATGTACAAATATTTACATATACAACTATAAGCAAGAAGAATCATGCTTTACAACATATACAATGTTCTTTAATTTTATTAGTAATATACATTTTAAATTGAATTTTGGCAACAGTAAAGAATTATTCATAAATGCTAATATGCTCTGTATAACTTCTCAAGTATTCAAAGAAATCATGTATTGCTTGAAAGGAATTCAATTTTCTCCGAATTTCTTTTTCTGTGTCTCACACATCAATTTTAACATGAACAAAGTAGATTGATTTTTGTTTTATATTTTAGAACCAGATATCGAATTTCATGAACTTTGTAACATCATAATTTGCCTATATACTTGGAAAATTATTCCATCTCATACTATAATTTGCGATGAAGCTTTGGTGTGTCCAAAATAAAATCTTCATTCAATCCTTTTTTTTATTTTTTTTTATTTTTAATTTCTTCTGATTCATTTTCCATGTGGTTCAAAGAGATTTATTTTTGACTGTAAATTGAAAACCAGGCTACTCAGAATTTTCTTAGTTTGTGTATACATTCTCATATAGAAAAAGGAGAAAAGTATAATTTCAGTGATTTTTTTTTTCTTTTTGAGAATCTTTGCACTTTTTTAATCTTGTGTTTTCTTGAAACTCATATTAACATTTTTTGTAAGTTATTAAATCACTTCTTATTAAGAATCTTCAATCATTTCTTTAAAAGCTTCTTTAAAAGTTTCAATCATTTCTTTTTTTAAAAAAATCTATGCATTTTGTTTAAAATTTGATATTAATTTTCTCAAATGTAATGTGGATGTCCCTCACGATACTTCTAGAAATAAATTTTTATAAAACTCCTAATTCATTAGGATAAATTTTTATCAATTTAATATACATATTTTCTTTCAAAAATATAAAAATAACTCTTGATCTGTGTCTTAGTATAGAAAATAATAAAACACATAATTAAGTGTCTTAATTTCAGACTTTCTTTCCTAAGCCCGAGGTGCTCTTTTGTTATTTGACTAAGAACGATTTTTTGAAAGCTCATCTTTTTTAAATTCAACTTAAAGACTCTTCTCTGCACTCTCTGTAACTCTGGACATTCCATAGATAAGAAGAATAATGATGAATGCATGCCACTATTATCTTATAATTCCATTGTTCTTAAGTATTGGGAAGCTGAGACCAGTCACTCTTGAACAAACAGCCAGACAGGGATATTGCATGAACATCTGTTGGGAGTTTTCCAGGTCTCCTCCCTTGCGATACGTGAATATGACCCACAATCTATGTAAAATCTTCTCGCAAGTCAATTCACTTGGTGAATATTAAAAAAGTCTTACAACAGTTTTTGGTCATTATGTTGTCCAGAGCGTGGAGTCAAAATATTGAGAAGGAAACTCAAGGCTAATGGTATAAAGACATAGAGGTTTGGCATTTGTATAAAAAAATAAAAATTCTGAACTATGATACTTATCTACTAAATTCTATGTCTCTAGTAATATTTTAAACACAAAAGTTAATTCTTATATCAACTGAATAATGTAGGGTTTTAATATGTTTGATAATGAGTTATTGCATTACTAATACATTTATGGAACGATTTTAAGAATTGCAGATTTGTTTGTAAAAATTTAATCTATTATTTGTTGTCAATATATGACAAATACGTAAAATTTTCTTTTTTATGAATTTAAAATATTAAATTTGTTAATTTTGTAATTTGCTACTTTTTCTAACCTTTTGAAATATTCGAAATATTGTTTTAATGACCAATTTTGAAATAAAAATTTAAAAAGCGCATCAACCAGTTACTTGACTAAAATTTAAATCTAATCTATTGTTTCCTAATATTCTAGGCGTTGTTTCTCAGATGAACTCAACTAACTGTGTGTAAATTTTTCCGAAGAGTCTCAATGTAAAATAACTATTTAAATATGCAAGATGCTCAATAACTTTTTTATCTCCCCATTCTTGTTTTTAAAACAGCTATCAACATTGAAAAGTGAAAGAAGAAACTAGGTATTCATAAAACAGCAAATCAATTATCCATGAACAAAGAAATAAAAATTGGACGCTAATTTCCTATCTCAAAATTCTGAAAAATGCTTAAAAATGTCAGTTGAAGTGTTATAGAGCAACAACAATTTAGTACCAAACGACAATTTGTACATAGACATATAACGAAAAAAACGACATACAACGCGTATTCCTATAAAAAAAATATTACAGTAGTATAACATATAATGTTTCCCGAAGGAGCTCATTCAAAAATAAGAGGAAATTTTAAAATTAAGGTTAATAAAGCTAAGCGGATAGAGATAAGATTTTACTTGTAACACAATATATATATATATATATATATATATATATATATATATA
>JAPDSC010108990.1:0-14050 GCA_026290005.1 Latrodectus geometricus
TAAAATTTACATTTTGGTAATTGAAAAAGATTTAAATAAAATTGTAAATTTTGAGAATTTATTTGTCAGTTAAAAACTTTTTCTTTCTGTATTTAATAATCAATTAAATGGTGAAGGTTCATGTGACTTGGAAAGTAATTGTATTTATTGGTAATTCAAAGTCACATAAACTTTTATTATAATTGCAATTATTGAAGCAAAAGAGGAAAGAAAAAATCAATAGTAATAAAAATGTTTTAAATAAAATCAGTAAGTTAAATTTAAATAGGAGTAACTTAATAAAAATTGAATTACGTATTTTTGGTTTATAAAATAAAAACTTAAAATGGATAATAAAAAGTTCATTATTTAAACTGAGATTTCATTCCAAATTTACAAGACTTGTTTATTTTTTATTTAATTGTTAGTTGAATTTTATTGAGTTGGAACAAATTGAAAAGACAATTTGAATGAAAAAAGATGGAAAAGACAATTTGGAATTTTGTATATTTTATTTTATAGATAGAGTTTATGAAAATTTAGATTTATTTAAAGTTAGACATTATAAAAAAATCTTTCCTTTAAAAAAATTATTGGAAATTTCTGTGGCTTTTAAATGTAATCCTAATTTAAGAAAAAATTATTTGTAACAATTTTCATAGTTGGTCAAAATCGAAACAGAATATGTTCTTGTAAAGAGAACAAATATAAAAGCTTTATTGATCAAGAGCTTAGGCACATTACTACAAGTAATATTAATTTAGTAGAACAAGTGTAGTTTTAAAAGATATTTTACTCAAAGGATCAAAATTTAAGTTTAGAGAATAATTCAAAGTTTTGTTTGATTATCTTAATAAAGATTGATTTTTCATAATGAAATTATCAATAAAGTATGATTGATTCATATAAACGTTTTTGGAGTAGAAAATTAAAATAGTTGGGAATATTAAAAATGTTTTGCAAATTAAAGTGATAATTACAATTGTTTCTTTTTAAATTAAAAAAACGCATTGTTGAAATTAAAAACATGAAGGATAAAAATTTATAATTACTGTGTTTGACAAGGATGTAATTAATATTTTATTTATTTGTAAAAAAACTTAAAATCTTTTGGTTGATGAATATGTATTAATAACAATTATGATCATCAATTTAGGTTTAAAAAATGTGTTTAATAAAATTTTAATGTCAATAAGATTTTCTGTACATAAAATAAACTACCATTGTTTGTGTGTTCTGTGCTGTTTAATTTCTCAAAATACCAACTATACTTTACGAAACTAGATCTCCACTTTGTTGAGGCTGTTCAATAAATCTTCAATATCCCACAAAAAATTATGAAGATGTTTGAGGAATAAAATAAAATTACCAAAATTATCTTTTAAGAAATTGTGTTTGAAAATCTATTAAGCCACAAGAAAATGTTTTTGAATTGTTGCAAATACATTTTATTCTTTCAAATTATAAAGAAAATGTGTTGTAGAGAACTTCAAATTTGAAATCTTATATAAATATTATTTTATCATAAACTCCAATTAAAAGTCTTTTATTTTCAATCTTTAATTTTAAATCTAAATGCTTAGCTTCATAAGAATTTTTGTTTTATTTAAAATAAGTTCATTTGGATAAATATTATTTAAATAATTTAAGTCTAATTGATAAAAAATAATTGAATTATCAATCTTACACTTGTTAATATGGTTAAAATTACAATGCTTAATATTGTGATTACACCTTTGTACATTACAATCCTTTGTACAGGTGTAATCACCATATTAAGCATTGTGCATAACTTTTAATCATTCTGCCATTTATGTTTAATGATGTTTTTAAGTACCATTGTATGTTTTATCATTTTGTTAAATTAGAGTTAATAATTTTATTTCGTTTTAGTTAACTCAAATGTCTACATGAAATTAAATTCAAATAAAATTAATATGCATTAAAGTGCAAATATTAGGTTGGGGAAAAAGCTATCCATTATTTTTTGGGTAGACGTCTGTAGTGATCACTGTCTCGTGAGGTATCCATCAAACAATTTCAAATTTATGCTCATTGGAAAGGTGACATTTGACACTAAAATATTCTCTTGCGGTTTTTTGTTTGATTAATTCAGTGACGAGTACAAGGTTTTAAAAATAGAAGACAACAAACAGATAATTCGATACATTTTAGTTTTTCTTTTATAATGGCGAAAATACTAACCAGGTGGCTAAAATTGTGAAAGGTGTTTATCGTCCTATATATGACTGTAACAACCAGTTACACACAATTTTGGTTTCATCGATTCCGTTTGGGTATTTGGATGCTAAAGATGCACCTCGCATAGATACTACAACATCGTCGAGAATGTCTATAAAATATCAAAAATTATCAAACTTGACAGCATGTCAGCAGTCGTAGCTTCGCACAAGACCTAAAAATCTACATGAAAACTGTTTTAAACGTTTTTACAAAGCGAATCTGAAAGAAGTTACAAAAAGTTCACTTAAAAATAATGGATTTCTTTTTCCCCAACCTAATATTGAGCAATTTTAGTATGCTAAGTAATATAGTAAATTTAATATTGATATTTTTTGTATTTAATTATTCTGTCATATAATGTATCTTTATTTTGTAAGTTACTTATAGTTACTGAAATTTTACTTAAATGTAGGAAAATGCTGAAGCCAGCCTGTTCAGTGGAGAAGAAGAAGTATTTGCATTTGATCGAACTGTTTCCCGGCTAACAGAAATGCAGACTGAAGAATACTGGAAACTGAAATCAGATTCATGATACCACCAAATATTTATAATATTTTGAGCAATAGTTGGTTTTAACTGTTCAGATTCACTTAGCAATAGTTTTAAACTGTAATAGTTAATTTTTGGCTTAGTTCATATTCTCTGTGATAGAATATATTAAGTGTTATATCAATATTTAAATTATGTTTTGTTATTTATAAAAGTTCTCATTTTCTCTACACTTGTTAATAAATATGATACTAAATAAACGTTCTGTGTGTTTCATCTCATATATAAACAATAGCATTCAATTATTACTATATGAAGTCTGCTATTTATTTTATATAACAATTAATGTAAAATTGATATTTTTATTACAAAAATTAAAAATTTAATTGATCTAATACAAATAATTTTACTAAGAAAAAAGCTTAGAATAATTTTAATTTAGTGAATTAAGTGAAAACCTATGTTGATTTATAATTTATGAAAATTTTAAATTGTTTAAGCCAATTTCTCTATTTATAGTTTAAAAAAATCATGAAACAATTTTAAACACTTAAGCAGGATTATGAGTCTTACTTTTGCGTTTAAAATCTGGATATAGTTGAAGTAAGTATCAAATAGATTTGCGAAATTGACATTCATATATCTTTTATGCATATTTAAAACTAAACTTTAAAAAAAAAATATCCAAGCTTTTTTTCTAAATATTTTTTTGACATCAAAAAACTTCTTTATCATCCTCTGACAATGTTATCAAGCTTGCACTGGAGCAGTGTATGCACCGATATCAATTTTCTTCATATAAAAATGTTAGTGTTGTGAAACGATCAATTTCTCAGCTGTTTCAAGATACCATTTCCAAGTTATACCTAGATGAAAACTGGTCAGGAATCATTTTGTAATCTGAATCTCAACTCAATGAAAAAGATGGAGTCAAAATTAAATTTAGTGTAATGTCCTAGACAGATATGTGAAACTGTGTGGAGGGAATACATACCACTAGTATCCAGACTCCTTTCAACTAGATATCTGTATACGATTTCTTATTGATATAATTTTTGATTGGTAATTTTCTACCCATCTATCATATCTCTATGGTGTCATGTGGTCAACCAAAATTGTGATTCTTGGGCTATTTAGTTCGCTTAATTATCGTATCGGATATCTGAAACTTTTTCTATAATCTATCATCATAGCTCACGAGTTATTTTTGCATGTGACTGTTCTATTCCTTGTCTACAAAGAACTCTCTATCATAAGTAATTGCGTGTGTAGTAACCAAAATTTGTGCAGGTGGGATTGTTTTATTTAAGAATTGGAAGTTTCTCACTCACACATACAAATTTGATTGTTTCAAAAAGTATACATTTTTCAACTTTTGTTTTATTTTCTCTTTATAACCCTTTTTATCGCTAAATAAACAAAGCATAAAATGTTACTTAAGTAATGGTGTAAGACATAAATTTTTAAATTAATTGGGATAGAGATATTTCTATTTATTATAGAAACTATGTGTGTAGCTTTAATTTTGGACATTGGTGAATTTTGATTCAGTAAAGAACAAAATAATTATCCCTTGAATGAACTAATCATGAAGATTTTCTAAATTAAATGAAACTGGTTCAGTTCCTTGTTAGCTATAAATTCTTCAAATTTCTCAAATTGTAAACCAGTTTACAATTTGAGAATTTTAAAAAATTTATGGCTATAACAAAGAATTGCATTCAAAGACATTGAAGCTGTGCATCACCATTAATAAGTTAGATATTTTGTTTGTAAAATTTTAGTTACTTTTTATTAAATTTCATATTGTCCTTTTTTGAAGCAGAGATCGATAAAATTAATCCAATGTTTATCGCTTCGATTATTTTTATGCTTCGACGAGATTCGATCCGAAAATATGAAGATTCTACGCTGACTTTCTAATAATTTTGCCATTCTAATACAATTTTTTCATTTCACTATACTGCAGAATGTTTTAAATAATCTTCATTCATTTCTTTAAATTGGAAAAAATTCTCTTTCTCACCTCCATACTTTTCACTTCTTTCATTAATTTATTTCAAAACCACGGTTGAAATTTAAAAGGATGTAATTAACTCATACAAAATAAGAAATGTAATGATAAAGATTGTAACTGTTGATGGCATCACTACACAAGTGTATTTTTTCCATGTAAAATTAAAATTGATTAATATTTCAAAAAAATGTATCAAATTCAAGTGCCATCCACTTTAAGTTTTAAAAAATGTATTTGAATTTGAGTGGAGGAATAAAAACTATAACATGCAAATTTGAATGAGATATCGTGTGTAAACTGTGTATAATAGTGGTAATTGAAGAAAAGAAAGGAGTTTACATATTTATATAGGTCAAATATGCGTGTTTCTTCAAAAAACATTTTATTCATATAATTATATCATCGTATATTAAACTTACTATAGTTGATGCTTTTGTAAAATACTTAGCAAGAACTATCAAAAAGGTTTTTAAATCTGTAATTTTAATTTTTCAATATATTTTGTTTAATGTAATTGTAATCCCTTTTTTAATTTTTAACAATCTTTTCCAGTATTTCACAGAAAATTTCTTACTACCTATTGAATAAATTTACTATAAATATATTTTATAATCGTTTCCTGTATAATGGTATAATATTTTTGGAAAATTATTAGTTCTATTAAAGTATATAAATCTATTCTATTATCACAGTGCTGTCAATAAATTTATCATAATGGCAAATATTGCTTGTGATATAAATTTTAGTAAAATTTAAAAAAATAATAATTTTTCGAGTTAACATTTTTCTAAACTAATATCTTAATGAATTTCAAATTTAAATTAAGTGCAATTTTTTAGTAAATATGTCATTGGCATCAAATATGCACTAATGAGCTTTAATCGTTTTTAAAATTCTGAGTTTTACATATTATATAATAAATTAGTTACGAGTTATAAAACATGAGTTTAAGTGTATTGTACACTTTAAATTTCTGTTATGTACCTGCTTAATATTCAATAGCAAATAACCTTTAAACTTAATGCAACATCATTATACATGATTAAAATTTTTATTAAAATTTTATAAGTGTTATTTATGATAGATTACCAGAGTTCGGAAAATATTTAAACTTAAGTGTTTAAAATTTTATGTTTGAAGAATTACATTACGAAAAATTTATAAATAATCTGTAGATTTATGAATTTAAACTTTGCATTTATAATCCTTTAAATTTTTAAAACTACCCAAATTTAGGATTTGTGTAAAATTAACCATTTTAATTGCCAAAATTAAGGAGTAAGAAATATTTACATCTAACAAGTTTTTTTCTCAAAAAATGCTTTTCGTAAATAAGTAATTTTCTTATCGCAATCATGCAATTTTCAGTTAACTGAATCCTCTCTCACACGCTACAAACAAAATAAGATTAACGCCAACAAAATAATCCCAAAAATTAATTATGAAGGTAAAAATTAATCAAATTTATTTTTATTTGCATTAAAAATGTTTGAAGCTTTATCTGCAAGATCTATTTTTTTCTCCTTGACTTGTCCAAAAAGTATTCCCAAACAAACATTAGACTTTCAAAGATATTAAATTCGCTTTTTCAAGTTAAAATCCCATCATTTTATCTACAAATTGTTTTTATTGAATTCATATATTTATTGTTGTACGCGAAAAAGGTGTGAAACATTAATCTAAAATGTTTATTATATGGTTCGATTTTTTAAAATTTCTTAATAATCCAAATTATTATATGTATATATTTGTTTATTTTTTTGAACTTATTTAATTTTGATACCCGTTATTTGGAATAAGACTAATTTTGTTGTCTTTAAATATATTTGTCAAAAACGTTTGCTCTTTAAAGTGTCTTATAAGCATGAGAATCGTTGCGTGTTATACTATAATTTAATGAGATAGTATCTAAATTGGAAACGATTGTTCTTTGTTTATTAATTCCGTATCTGGCATCCTTAAGCACATCATTTCGTTTCAGAACTTTTTATTCTTATTTATTTTTCCTTATAAAGAGAAGATATTATTTCCGAAGTCCTTGAATCACACATTTTTGAAGGCGCGTGGCAATGTCACTGGAAGAGGTCAAACAGGGAAAACAAATTTTAGTTTTATCTTGTTTTCTCTGTGTATTAACTCGGAAAAAGCATTCGAAGATTATCAAAGATAAAACGCTCTCGCAGTTTACAGATAACGTGATAGTGCGCAAATATTAAGATATTCGCTCTTGGTTCTGAAATGTTGCTGACTCAACTGTACGAAGAATTTTGAAGTTACAAGCCATAAATTTGTTTCTTTGATTTAATGATAAAGAATTGCTTACTTAATTTTAGCTGTGTATCTTCCGAGGCGAGTCCTTCTGTGCTGATGTATGTTAGCACGTGAGAAAATAAGTTTTAATTTTAAAAAAATACTTTGAACTAAAGATTATGTGTGCTATTTTTTATTTTTAATAATAATATATTAATTATTTTAATTAGATATTCTATAACTTTAAATTTCTATAATAAGCTGAGTCCTTGGGGTCTCATTTATGATTCGTGCACCATAAGAGAACTTTTAACATCGTACTTTATATGTTGCATTCACCGTGTATTACAAAAAGTAAGGATGTGTGAAATGTTTGTTCTCTTACATTACTTTTCCAGTATCAATATCTTAGCTTCGGCCGAAACATTAAGCTAAACGTACATTATTTTTTTATGCAAAAATCGTGCATGGTTTCCTTGTGTACTGTTTGTTTCTGACTCTGAGACCCAGTATGAATTCTAATCACTTATAAATTGTGCCAATATAATAATGTAACCATGATAAAAAAAATAATTATCCCATTGAAAAATGCCTAACAACGTTTACTTTACTGACATCAGATTTTCGATGAAAAATAGTAGCCGGTGTCTACTAAGCTCAAAATATATAATATTTAGAATTGAGCTAAGCATTTGTAGTCACTGGAATGGAATCTGGGACAACCAATCATGTGAATGTTTGCGTTTTGTTGACTGAATCGAGTGAATCTGTATTTGATCATACGTCAATAGATAATCCAGAAATAGCTCACTTCTTGTCAAGAAAGAAAGGATAAGCAGATAGCTAATTAAAATTCATTGCAATTGATAAGTTCGTGGGGGATTCATTCACACATTTATCTTCCATTCTTTTCCCAGTTTTTGTAAGTGAGTATGAATGGTTTTATGCGTAGAATTTGCTTGCAAATATCTGAGAAAAATCTTCTTCGATGGAATTTATCAAATTATCAGCTATCATTAGCACACACACCACAGCACTTCTAGTGTCTAATAGACAAGAATTTGTGATAATACGATTAATATAGTTACATCAAGCTTAATATCCATTACTATTCTTAGGACATCCTCAATGGAATCTGTGCTCGTATAACATATATTATTTTAACACTCTCATGGTAGTAGGTTACATGGTCGATACCACCTGTAAATCAGAAACGGCTTGCATTTACCGAATCATGAACAATAGATATCACCAAAAATATCGGGAGCTTTATAGTATCTACTTTTGTAATTGTAATTAAACTTCATTCCGAACTAAAAAATTAACCCAAATTCTGTAATGCATTATAGGAAACGAATTTTATACTTTGTCTAAAAAGTACCAAAAGTATCTTTATGTGAATTCGTGTATTTTTATAGTAGCTTTATGTTAAAGGAACTGAACTTTACTGGCTACTAGATAGTTTTAGCAAACAAATCAAAAATGACTTGCGAAAATCTCAAGTTTCAGGTGTTTTTATCATATCCTCTCTATGTTATAGAATATTTCATGAAAATTAATAAATATTAAGATAAAAATAGAATGATTGCTGAAGGTATAAATTCGACCATTTTATGCTTGAATAAATGCTGCACATCATTCATGTCTTAATTCATTTAATTCTTATCTACAAAAAATAATATTAAACTGTATTATTGATCTAAGCAAAACAGCTATATCTTTTGTAGATGATGAATGGTTTATATTCATGAACTACACCAATTTATTGTTACATGACTACATTGAGCTTGTAGAAATTTTAATTTCATTCTGAATGAATATAACCTCTCTACAATCACTTTTGCATTGTAGTAGGCAAGCAGGTTATATAGTCGACACCGCTTGTAAATCAAAAACAGCTTGCCTTTAAAGACAATGGATATCAGATATTAAAGATATTGGCAGCTTTATAGTATTCTACTTTTATCATTTTTGCAATTGTTATTGCTAAATATATGGAAGATTACACGCATGATTCTTGGTACAAATATAAAACAAGTTTCATAAAAGTATTGAATCCATATTTTTTTTATTTTTTTTAAATTTTTCACCTTATTCTCTTAGAAACAATTATTTATTAGCAATATGACCAAGGGGTGACATTTCTTTCTTCTTTATCACTCATTCTGGTGGTTCTTAGACCATCAAAATGTAATCCCCTTCAAAAAAAGAAGAATCGTTGTGAAAATCTAATTAATGCTCTTACACAGTAATTTAGTTTTTGAATGGTTTATGAAGTATAATTTTAAAAGGAATACATTTTTATTAAAAATATCAACTAATAAAATATTGAATAGTAAGCCTTTAAATCTGGGGAATAAATTATTTGAGATTTATATTTATATTAAGAAATAATTTGATTATAATGGGGGACAAATTATAAGAACATAAAAATAGTATTTCTGCTTATTTTAATTTTTTACACATTTTTTCTGCTAATTTAACTATTGTAGATCTTTCTTTTTTGTGTTATAAATTTATTGTACATCACAAAATCTTATAAAGAAACAATTTTATTTTAAAGGAAAAACTCTTAAAGACAAATTATGAGAGCATAAAAAAAGTATTTCTGCATATGTTCATTTTCTGCACATTTTTGTTAATTTAATCATTGTTGATATTTTTGTGTTATAAGCTTATTGTTATATGTATAACTAAATTTAGTATAATGAATATAAATCTTACCATGAAAATGGAAGCAAATACGATATGAATTATAAATATGTTTAAAAATGCAATAAAATTAGTTTTCAAGCACAATTGGTCTTACCAGCAAAAGTAATCTGAAGTCACAATGTGAAACATTTTAAACTATCTAATAAGCCTTTTTTAATATTATTCATTGAAAACAAAATCTGGCTCAATTTAGTAAAATTTTCCGTGTCACTCATGGTGACATGCTTCAAAATACATTGTTGATTTCATTTTAGAAAATTTCGTTCACTAGAATCTGTTTTGAAATTCGTGGTCAATCAAGCTTCACGAAACGAATAAAAAAAATTCATAATTTTAATTTTATAGATGAAGGAAGAATAATAAGCTAATATAGTTAATACGTTTTAATTTTAATTAGAGTGTAGGGGGACTGAAAATAGTTATGTATTGCAAAAGAAAAACGAACGTATCTCTTAATAATCCTCAAGGACATATCTCCTAAATTTAAATAAATCAGTTTAATAATAAATGGTATAAAGTGCACACCGTAAGGAATAATTTTAAAAACAATTTCAATTTGTGTTTTACTAAATTCGAAGGAATATCTAGGATTTAAATTTGTTCAGTTTTAATTTTAATATACTTTCTTATTATCCATATTACATTCGCCAACATTTTATGTATTTGGATTCACACAATCATTTACAAAAACTATATGTATAGTTTTGATAAATGTTCTTTTAATAACAATAAAACGCTTCAAAACTTAATTGCTCATTAGAAAAACATTTTTATTTATTATTTTAGACAATAAAATATTTGACACATAAATTATTTAATGATAATAAAATATTTTCTTCATTACAGAACGTTATACGTCGTTTTAGAGGATAAAACATATAGAAAGAGATGAATTTGTACATAACCGTCCGATCTCCCAGACGTTTATTTAGTCTTATTTTTTGTTCGCACTATATTTATTAAGTATATGTAACACGAAACTTAATATTTATTCAACTGCTTCAAAAGTAATGTTTAAAAAGATATTCTATGATTCTAATTATGAAATCTCTGGTAAAAATATTTCAATTTTACGAATATATAAAATTCTCTGCGAAATAAATCAATATTTTCTTATTAATTTTTCCAATTTTTAATTAGTTTCTGAATAAAATTTCTGTGATACGATTCAAAATGAAACAGAACTTTTATTTCAAAGTTCCATTCACTTAATTACGTGAAGCAATGTATAAAATAAAATGAAAAATAAAGCTTTTCTTTTTTAATAATTGAAATTTCAATTTTTTTCCTGGATCATCAGATAATTGTTAATGGAATATTTATTCACTGTAGATGCATTAATAAAAAATCTTAACTGAAAAAATATTATCTACGCATTCGTGTGTAGTTCAGAAACCACATGTTCCTCTGACAAGCAGGTGGAAACAGCAATGTACCACAAATGCATCACAGCTGTCGTAAATCCACATTTATAAATCTAGAGATAATAGCGAGATAAATCACAAGAGTGCCCTCCTCCTACGCGGAAGGTTCGATGACAGTTGCAGATAACGTCTGCGCACATGGTCTCATGATTTCATAGTGCCAGGCCTTGTTTCCAAGGGAGGAACTAATTTTAGGCTCAGTCGCGAATACGAAGTTAATACAAAGAACTGCATTGTTCTAATGAGAGTGAAAAGAAATTTATTTTTCAAAATGTCAGCAATTTTTTAAAATATTTTTTGTCAGAATAAAAGAATAAGAAAGTATAAAAAAATAATAAAATAATTCAGATGGTGATTTGCTTAGTCGAGCAAACATTTTTCCTCTTCGGGTACTAGCCAACTGTGTCAGCGTTTCTTTCCGTCATCACAAATGTCTGAACAAAGAAGTGTCATGAAGATTATTTACTGCAGTACTTTAAAATTATGAATTAAATTTTATAAGAGGTAAAGGTTTGTCGTAGTTTAGTGCTATATTCTTTATGAAATAGAAAAGCAGGAGCTCAGTGGTAGCGGCGGAAATATTTACATTGCGTTTCTATTTTCAATGTATGTATTCGTTGGGGTACGTTCTTGAGAGTTTTCTGATTTTTTCTAGTGGTACATTAAATACAGTAAGTTTGTTCATAAAAAGTCACAGTCAATGTAGATGTTAAAAAACTTTACAACTGCTCAGCTGATTAGGTATATCAAAACACCAAAGCGAATCAAACAAAATCGACGAAACAAAGAAAATAAATATCAACACAAAAGTCTATCCACAATTTATTATTTCCCTGATGAAGAACATTTTTTTAAATAAAATGTCAAATAATTTTATTACAGCAAATTCTTTCATGAATTTTATTGGTAATTGATTGTTTCATTTCGATGTCTTAATTAACTTAGACAAGTTATGTTGAAAAAATCGAGTATTTGGGATTATGGGTCTGATGTAGCAATGTGCGAGTATAAAGCAATTGTTTGATTCTCCTTATTTTCTATCAATTTGTGAATTCAATTTGGAATTAAAATGAAAATAATTAATGCAAATATTTACTATTAATAAAAATTTATTTTGAACAACGGTAAAAACTTATTCCGTTGTATACAAATCTATTGCTATGTTTGACAATGAAACCTTTTTTTTTTTTTTTTTGGCTTGTATCAAAATAAATTCCATGGTGTCTTCTGAGTGAAGCAATGCTCCCGTTTTTAACTGACTATAAATAGTTAATTTCAACACGATTTTTGAATTTTTCTAATTTTATTAGCTTATCTTAGCTAACAAAATAATCAGCAAACAAAATAATAATAAAAGAAAAAATTTCATAAAGGGCCTTTAAATTATCGAAAATAAATTTTGCAATGTAGTTAGGAAAGTTTACTTTCCCATAAAATCTGTTGATTTTTTAAGAAAGTACTAAACAGGAGATTAAAATTCTGGAAATAGATTTTATTTCTGGGATGAGCAATTGGGAAAAATGAATTTAAACAACATGACATTTGTAATTTTCAATTCGTCTCCTTATAAAATTTATGAGTTCAGATTTGCTGGAGTAAATATTACTTTTAAGAAGTCTGAATATTTTATGAAATAAACAAATTATTCCATCTGAAATTTTTATAATATAGGGCTAATAACTCCATCTTAAATTAAAATTAACTCTTAAAAGTACATAATCTCGTATTCCAGCATTTTGTAAAACCAAGCATTCAGAATATTAAGAATTTCTTAACTTCTATTTACGTCACTGCTTTTTAAGGATTTTTTTTTTTTATTTATCATTTAGTCCCTTTTTTTCTGATGATTCATCAAAAAAATATTTTCCTTAATTATTTATTAAAAAAAGTTTAATTATCTTAACCTCGTATTTCTCTCATAACTATTTAATGATTTATGGCCATGCATCACAATAAAGGAAACAAAAAAAAAAAAAATAAACTTAAACCTGATATGTCTTTATTCGCAACGTTAGGGTTCGACCTCTATCGATTCAATCAAAAATAGTTTACTGGAATACGAAATTTTTTTATTGTTGAGAACTTTTATGATAATATTATCTTGTATTTTATCAAAAGATTGTGAAATTTCTAAGAGAATAATAACTAACCTGTTGTTTATTTTTCTCTGTAAGCTATAAACTTCTTATAACCTGTTCAAAGTACGTTTGTACTCTTAATTATTTATAGATTTACTATTACTTTTAGTACACAAAGGCTGATTTGAACAGAACTGACAGTTTAAATGAATTTAAAGCCGCCACATAATATAATTATTCTAATCAAAGAAAGTATAATTATCCGAGATATAATCAAACTCACGAATTTCTTAACAGAAAGCCAAAGCTAAGCAAATGCCGAAAATATTTATATATATTTTCTCACTTTTCCATTTTATACCAACTCAATTTTGATTCGATACAAGATATTATTTTTGAGGAGAAAAAATTACTAAACTAATTAACCCACTCTAAAGAAAACAATGTAGTCGAAGGAAATAGCTTACAGGAAAACAATTGAAACAAATTAAGGAAAAATACAAATAAAAATTCAAATGACACACTAATTGTTTTTAAATAAAATATTTAAGTTTTGAAAAATAAAACGCACAAGCAATCCATCTTATAAATTCTTACAATTTTCTTCTTTCTCAGTGCGATTAGAATTTTCATTCCTTTTCAACGATAAGCAATTTTTGCTGTAAGGAAGACAAAGTTCTTTACCCTTTCACCCTTTGTTCTTATCTTAGATTAGATAACTACAAATAATACTCAGCAAGGAGAACGTGACTCTTTAAATAAAGGATCATTGTTATGAACAAAATAAAGAGATACGAGTTCAAACAAACACTATACGTTTTTATTAATACACTATTTTGATAGAAATAATAAAA
>JAPDSC010108996.1:0-44904 GCA_026290005.1 Latrodectus geometricus
GAGCTTTTATTTAATAAATTTGAAGCTTTAAAATAATGTATTAAAAAGAAATGTACAAATTAAGTTGGTGAATTTTTAGTATTTAAAGCAATTTTCTTAACATATTTAAAAATGTAATAAATATCAAAACACTATAACTTTTTAAAATCCACCCTCATTACAATAACAAATAAAAAATTTATTTCCTGCATTAGCATTTATTTTCAATTAAGTTTTTGATGCATAGTTAAATCAATGCATGCTAACTGCTATTATTTGGAGTAGACTAGAATTTTTTCTTTCAGATAGTATTTGATTAAATTTGCAAGAATCGTTGAAGCACATGTTTTAATTTTAAAAACCTATAGATTTTTGTTGATTAGACCATTTTCAATAAAGAACAAAGTTTTATTATGGCTCAGTGACCAGAGGAATGAGTGAGAGAAATCAAATACCATCCCAATATATGATATCAAGTGTAGGAATAGAGTGGCAATATGTAACACAATAAATCAAGCACAGTCTCTCCCAGATTTGAATCTGATTATCAAGGTATTGCACATAGAAGCTGGATACATCATTAAAGACAATGTCATTATATTTGATTGATCACATCTGTTGTATCACTCAATAAAATAAAAGCAATTAGTATTTTTAGTTCACTATTTCCTTTTGCATTAAGGGATTAGACTGCTCAGTTTTATCAGTGATTCTTAATTTCTGCTAATAATAATCCACAATCCCTATAAGCAACTATTCTTTCTCAGTCAAAAGAAAAAAGGTTTGGTTGGTCAGATACTCAACTGTCTTTTTTTATGATGAGAGCTATGTAACCAGGACCTACAGTTTTAAGTATATCCTAAACTACTACAAACAGGCAAAATCAAGGTGGGATATGAATTTATCAACAGCCGAACTGAAGGCTAGACTATAACAATTCAAAATCAAACACAAAAACTTGCTAGGAAGAAGCAGTCTTTCCAAACCATATTTGACAACTTATGGGGAACAATTTCTTTATCTTCTCTTTTTAAATAAAACTTGCAGGTGGCATTGCAAATGCTTATGATATGCATGTGCAGTCTCCAATGCTTATGATTTGCCTATCTGTGCCTTATTAACGCAACTGCATGATGTAAATTCCACATGATTTACATGTTTCCTCCAGAATGTAGCAGTTTTAGTAGCCAGCAGAGTATTTGAAAATGATATTTTTCAAAATGAAATATGAATTATAAATACTACTAAAAACTAGGCTAATATCAACTAGTAGATTATGTCAAGCAAAACTGTTGGACTACATTTTACTGTAAATTAGGAATATCCCAGGAAAGTTTAATCTTACCTCAATCCTATATTAAGATTCCAAACTTTTGGTATAAAAAAAATCTTTCATTATCAATTTCTTCAGTATAAAGTCATACAAAAAAAATCATTGTTAAATGAATAATTCTAAGGAAAAAAGTTGTTACAGAAAAATATCACAAATAGCAATCCTACAAACAAATAAATAAAATCCTAATATTTTTATCAATACTTCGATTACATCGTGGTATTCTAACCTCAACAATTGTTTAATTAAAACTGAAATTAAAAGGAAAAGATTAATTATTCAATAGTTTTGTCTTTTACCCGTTCAATGAGATATTAAGGTGATTATTTTTTTTATTCTATTTGATGATTCTCTATGAATACATACAGAAACTAAGAATTTGAAATCTAAATATACCTCAAAAGAACTACAATTATTCTTGACTTAAAAAGATCAAAACTTATCAATTAAATTAATGTCCAAGCTGAAATGTACATTTTAATGTTACTGAGACTTATTCTACAGATTGTTCAGAAGAAAATGTCGGATTTTTGCATAATTAAGAATTTAATATGCTTCCAGCGTTTGCAATTCTGCAGTAATTGTCCTAGATACTTTTTCACAACATACATGATATAAAATTAAAATTAACGTTTTGTACAAGATATTAAAACTTATTTTTAAAGAAAAGTTAAATTATGCTTGATCAAATCACAAATTTATCATAGATGGCATGATCTTAAGAGTTAAAGAACATTTATTGTAAATAATCTTACTAATTTTCTAAACTACCAAAAAACTTAAAGCCATACAGATAAAATCAAAATCTAAGAATACAATATAGCTGAATTATAAAATACTTATATGTTAAATTGTAAAATTATTTTCAGTCAACATAATTCATAATAAAATTTTCAACTTCTTAAAAACCCGACATTTTTGAGGTTGCTTCTTTTATGCGCTGGACTATACATAATAAAATATTATATCAATCACAATGATTCTTAGACTTTTAATCACACAGATCTGAGAACAACTCATTTTAAGAAGTTTTGAAATCAATTGAGAATCATAGGAACTCACCTTGAGATGTTTGTGCATTAACATCTGCACCATGCTGTATAAGTAATTTGACAATATGTAAATGGCCTGCATTAGCAGCTTCCATTAAAGGAGTCATGTCTTTTAAGCCTCTATCTTCCACATTTGCTTTCATTGCCAGAAGAAGCTGGAATAATGAGTAAATTTATAATAAATAGCCTTTTTATAAATAGCCAATATAAAAATGATATAAAGCGTAAAAAGTTTACACAGCAGAAAAATAACTTAAATGCTATTACATTAGCATAAAATTCATTAAAATAATTATCAGTTAAAATATAGTTTGAATTCTGATGCAATACTGATATTGAATTGATCAATTTCAGCAATTCATGCATTCTAACATTAGTCAGTAAAAGGATCTTTTCTTCTGAAATTTCAGGAAATTATATAAATTGAAACACAATTTTAAGCAATATTTCAATTTGGTAGTGTTTCAATATTTTTAATGCTTAATTCAATTTCCTTCTCCAGTAGATTTTAACCATACAGCCTTTATCAATAAAAATAAAGCTTATAAATGAATAATTTTCTATTTTAAATTTGAGTGCTTTATACTTATATATTACATAAAATAGCCAAACACTTCAAAATATAAATAAAAAGTTATATTCTAGAATCCATTTAAATTTGCTAAATAGCACTTTACTCTTTTTGTAAAATGACCTAGAATACCAAGTGTAACTTTTTTTTAGATGATCAATAAATTTTCATTAAATGCAATGATCTTTTTCTGCAAGTACCAGAAATCTATAATTTGCTTCAATAAAAAGGTTCTGAGATTATTAATTTACCAAAATTTATTAGTTTATTTTTAGGTTCTTTAAATAGTTAACCCTTCTATTCATATTAAAGCTACCCCTTGTTTAAGTTCATAGACATATTACGAACCATTAATTTAGGTAATTTTTTTAAAATCTTTTTTTTATAATTACATGAAATTTTCTTGGTTCCACTTTGACTACACCTTTAAAATATTTTTATTATTATTATAAGCCAACTATTTAATTTAAAGATTCTATATTTAATTTATAGAATTCTTAATATTTTACAAGGAAGATACTTAAGAATATCATGTACAAATTCTAGACTTTTATTTTTCCATTATATTAATTTCCAAAACTATCTCAATGTTTAAACAAAACTTAATTTATATTTTTATAATTTGAAAATCTTAAACTTTAGAATTAGTAATTCCTGACGAAAATATGAGTTTTCCGTCATAATTGTTTATGTGAAAGTCAGACAGTTAACTAGAACTTTTTCTTCTGCCATGAGGTAGAGACATGGCGACAGATTGAATGAGTCGTGTTGGAGAAAAAAGAATTTTTTTTAAATTACCAGAATTCATGAACATCCTGATCCCAGTCAATTATATATATATATTTATACATCGATAGATAGTTTACATCTTTTAAGAATATGGGTAGATGTCTAAATTAAGGTTTTTGTGTGGATGTGTAGTGTAGAAGAAACGTATTGTGTTATTCAACTATCCTGGAAAGGACAAGATTGTGAGAACATCACAGTAGCAGACCTCTCCAAGGTATATTCTGGATTAACACAAAATTTTATACCAATTTAAGAAAAAGGTCTATAAAGTAGCAAGTCTGTATATTTTAATTGCTTCTCATTTCATTAAGAGCCAATATTTGTTTTAATAATGAATGAGTTAAGGGAACTTTTGTTTTAGAATTTTGATGAGTTTCATTTAAGCTTTTTGCTTAAGGATATGCAACAAATAAATAGTTTAAATATTTGAAATAACAAAATTAAAAATTATAGACATTCCAAGAAATGTGGCACTGTAAATATTTTCGTAGTTACCATAAGCAGAACAAGGTCCAGCACTGGAAACTAGAGGGATGGTGTAAAAGTTGGACTGCTAACAGGAACTAGAACTTTTGGTTGCTTTTTCAACCAGGGGGTAAAGACATGGAGGCAGAGTGGAGTACAGTCAACTCTCCTATAACGCGGTACTCTCAGAATGCGGTTTCCATATTACGCGGAGCTGAAATCGCGACAGCCCTCCTAAAACGCGGTACTCCTACAGCGCGGTTTCCGTTCAACAATGTCTCATCAGTTCTTTTCGCGCACTCAATGAATGGTTTTGACTGGATATGTTTATATAAACATTCAAAGTTATCTCTTAGCCATTTATGGCATCAGTTTCAGTTGTCTCAGAGCTCTTTCACAGTACGTTTCGTTGGTGATAAATTCTTTCTAAAATTTTGTCTACAATTCTAAAACTCGGTTAGCTTTTTTTGTAGTCTATAATTGGACAACATTATACAATAATGTAAGTAATATTCTTCATTTGTTCTAATATAATAATAATAAAGTAATTATTAACCCTAGATTTGCATCATGTCAAACACAAAAGAAACAAGGAAAGGATTAAAATTAAAGTTTATATTGCTTGAAAATAAAATCCAAATTTTAAATCGCTTAGAAGGTGGAGAGGGGGGGGGGGAATGTCATCTGTTGCAAAATCAACAAATTTGAATGAATCTACAATTCTAACCTTAAAGAAAAATGCAGATAATATAAGGAAAACTATGGCAGATGACTGTCCGTTAGGCATGAAGCGTGTTGCTGGCACATGCAATTCTAATATGGTTCAAATGGAACGAGCGTTAATGATCTGGCTGAAAGACTGTATAGACAAAAAAGCTCCTATCAGTGGAAATCTTATCAAGCAGAAGGCACTTAAAATCTATTAAAATTTGAGGAATATTGGGGATTCTTATGCAGGGCTAGAAAATCATTTGTTTGTCGTGTATCATTGTAATCATTGTAAATTATTGTAAAGGATGATTTGAAAAACTAAAAAAAGGGTACACACTGCATAATATTAAATTTCAAGGAGAATAAACCTCAGCAGATGCTGAGGCAACCGAAAATTATAAACTGGAACTAGCTAAAATTATCAATGAAGGAAGTTATTCACCTGATCAGATTTTTAACGCCGATTAGGTGGCATTGTATTGAATAAAAATACCATCTAGGACCTTCATTTCTAAATGGAAAAAAAATTGTATTTCAAAGTTTTATTGGTTCTTGATAACGCTGGCTACCGCAACATAGAACAGGATCATCCAAATGCGAAAATTGTCTTCCTTCCTCCTAACTGCATGTCATTAAAACAACCTTTGGACCAAGGAGTCATTCAAACTTTAAAAATGTACTACACATGCAACTTTTCCAAACCATTTTCAACATATTAGAAAGTAGTGAAAATAAAACTCTTACTCAAGTGTGGGTGGAATTTTCGATTTTAGACTGTATTAGAAACGTGTCATCAGCTTGCACGGAAATTAAACCATCAACGCTTAATGCGTATTGGAAACCTCTTTTACCCCAAATAGTTCAAGCAATACAAGATGATTCTACAATTTCATTCCCAGTTACAGAAATAGTAAACACAGATTTTCATTTAAGCGATGAAGAATTTGGAGTAAACCATCAGGATGTAAAAGAACTAGTACTTAGGGAAGAAACTTCAGATGTGGAAGAACTGTTGGAATTATTTGATGAACCCACCTCAAATGCATTGTAAACAAAAATAAGGAAAACCAACGGGTGCCAAATATCGATTAACATGTGAAAAAGGGCTAAATTTGGGTAAAGAGAGAGTTAGCATTTCTTTTCATTTAAACTGATCATTCAACAGTGTGCAGTGCAAAATTTAAAAGATAATTAAGAAATTGCTTAGCTTCCTATATAAAAGTTATAGAAAAAAAAAAGCTACAAGCGAGAACCAATGTGAAGATGAACCAAGAGAGGAAGACAATTTGCCCATAAAAAGACGAGTTAAGCAACTCATATCGGAATGATGAATGTTGAAAGATTACATAATTTTACAAAATTCTTTCTTGTTTTTGTTGAAAAACAGTTTTTGAGTTTTTTTGTTTCATTTTTTTTATCATTTCCTTATATGAACTCTTCAATAAAAATAATTTATCTTGTCTTATGAATTTATTGGTCTCCATATAACGTGGTATGAATGATGTGATTTGTACTAAATCTGAGTTTCTTATAGCGCGGTTTCCATACTACGCGGTAGACGGTTTCCATAGAACACGCTACGAATTAGCCTGGTTTGTAGGGGGAAATCCGAGTTTCTTATTGTGCGGTTTCCATACAACGCGGTACGCACTCGCCGCGTTATAGAAGGGTTGACTGTAATTGTATCCGAGAAAGAAAACTTTTTTTACCAGGGACAATGGAAGCCATTGTAAACTATATATCTTTTAAGAATAATAAAAGGTCTAACTTAAGGAGTGTTAATGTTTAATAAATGTATTGGGCAGAGGGAATATATTTTTGTGTTATTCAAATATCCTGGAGATGAGAGGATTGTGAGAACATCACAGTTTGTATAGTAATTGAATTAAATATTAATACATTAGCTAACGCTTCTTTCAAAAAAAAAAATCGAAAAATGTTTAAATTGATGAAAATTGTGATAATATATTCAAGACAAGCTTAACAGCATACAACTAAGATTGTCAAAAAAAATTTATACTCATAACTTTTTTAAAAGAATTCTTGTTTAGCAAGGAAATATAAAATGTCTTTGAAATACTTAAATGATCCATATAATTATTTTCCATGCCCTTATATTTATAAAAATAGCAATTTTTTAAAATTACTTCTTATTAGAGAAAAACTTTCCCTACACTAGATTTAGTTTTTTAAAAATAAATATTAAAATTCTAAAAAATCTAAAATTTAAAAAAATATCCAAGAAAATTTAAATTGAAAAACGCCAATGAAAGATTAAAGACATACTCGTATTAATATTTTTCCTTAACATTAAAGAATTAAATTTATAATGCAAGAAATATTTTAACACTTACCTGAGCAAGCTCAAAATAACCAGAGGAACAAGCTACGGACAAAAGACTTTCACCTTCTTCAGTCACTTCATTCACATTTTTACCTTCTTCTAAAAGTTTTCTCACTGTTGTTATATCTCCATGACTGCAAGCTTCTGCAAGTGTAGAACTATAAAAATAAAATTCATTAATTTTGAAAATTAAAATTTTATAAAAATTTATATAAAAATATTTTTTTAGTCATTTTCAATTAAATTAACATAGTTGTTGTAAAATGAATAAGAAACTTTCTTTTTCCATAAAAACATTTATAGGTCTATTACAGCAATTTAAATACATTTTCTTAAAGATTTCCTCAAGATAATATATAATTTTATAATGCATGAGAAATTTTGACAAAAATTATACTAATGGATGAAAGAGGGTAAAATTATTCAGAATAATACTCTACCAACATTATAAATTGCATTAATACTCAGATTGTAATATAAAGAATTCATTTATAATGTCTACATATTTGCAAAAGAAATAATTCCTTCTTATACATTCTATTTTCCTTTTGGTACAATGATTTCTTGTGTTGATTTTTCTAAAGTCATTTATTTTTCTACAGATAGTGCTAATAGCTGCTGAATAAATATTAATTTACATATTAATTTTGGCCAAATATCTTAGCAAATATGTTTATATATTTCAATATTCCTAAATAAGAGATAAATATATGTAAAGAATAAAATGAATATTTTAATTTAAAACTGATGATCATTTCAAAAGCATTAAATAAGTCTACAGCTAGAGGAGAAATGATTTTATTTAAAATACTAAGTAAGTTTGTTTATAATATAACGTAAATTCATAATGCAAGTTTTAATTTGAAGTATTTTTTTAATTGTTACTACTAAAAATGATTTACATTTTTCTGTTTCTCTACTCTATTTACGCTGTGTAACTATTACATATGAATTCTAGACTTAAGTTTAATTATTCAAGGGATTCATATTGTAATGAATCTTTTGAATAATTAAACATTTTCATATACCAACAATGATTAATAACTTTTTCTTTCCAAAATCTGATATATGTTTCACAATCCAAAAAATATTAATTTGCCAGTTCATACAATTTTTTAGACATATTTATTACACTTATTAAGCTCATTTATATCAACCCAATGATCTTAAAATAATAAAATATTTTTGCTGCAAATCAGCAGTAAAAACTAGATCTTTACAAATATTTTTAACACTGCCAATGATCCATATGATACCGAAGACAGATACAGAACACTGGAAGCTGGTCATTCGGATGGATTTTTAAACTTTTGTACCATTAAAATGTTCACAGAAAATCAACACAAAATTTAAAGTTTATTTCCTTGTTCAAAAGTAGCAGAGTCTGAATCCTTTAATCATGTTTAAACTGGTGGTGAAACAATTTATATTTATGGAAGAATTAATAACAAGACATATAACTAAATTTGCACTAAAGTGAAATAATCCAAGACTGTTCTTTGTTAAATCCAACCTATTTGGTGCTTTGAGCACAATTTTGAAGCATTCTATATAAGGCATATTCAAAAGAGCAGGATTCCAAAATGGTGAAATTAATGTCTACATGAAGAAAGGGCAACTTCAAATAATCTTTAAATAAAATGTTTTTTATAAGACATTTCTAAAAACAATAAACAGGCAACTTATTTAGCTTTATATTTTCTCCATTACATTTGTTTTTTTAATTTGTACTTTATTTTAATTGCTCTTCAAATCAAAGTCTCTTGATGTATATAATAAACAATAGCATGCAATTAAATATTAATCATCACATCATTAGTAGCCAAATATGAATTTTAACTTCAAAATAGAAAATAAGATAGGCTTTAAATCCTTGCAATTATTTATTACACCAAATATTTCTATTAAATTTTTACATGATAAAAATTACAAAATTTAAATACATGTTGATTTTGCCACAGATGAAAACACATTTTAAAACAGTAAATGAGGGTATATACAATCCATAAAAATTAATATAAATAAAAACTTAATGCTGCCACTCAAATAAAGCAAAATATTAAGTCTCATGCTGTTATATTAAACATTTAGTATTAAATTTATTAGCCACACATTTTATTCTCAATAACAAAAGCCGTTTTTAAACTAAAATAGCTCTATCAGAATCATGGTGAATGCATGTTCTTATAACAAATGCAACCTACCATGGTCTCATGCGACTAAGGATAACAGCAGCTTCGTCTAAAGCACAATTTACTGTTGAAGACAACTTCTTCAATACCTCCTGATTTGTTAATAAGTCATCGGTAAACGCAATCATTTCGAAACCTGAAACAAAAGTTTTTTTAAAATAAAGAAAAATTAATCATTTCAATACCTTGGACGAAATTTTCCCCAATACAGCCTCTCGGCACAATTTTCTAAATTTTTTTCACATAGACCATCACCTGTGCTCAGGAAAAGAAAACAGGATTCACATAAGCTATAGATCTCAAGTTGACTTTTAGAAAAAAAAATACCAAGAATTCTAAAAAAATAATCTTTATTATTTAAAAAAATGTTTACACTAAACACAATATAGGAGAAGCAAATTCTGCTCTCTTCTTCAAATGAAAAAAAATGATAAATTAAGAATATATTACAAAATATTTAAAAGATAAATATTATAACCTGATAAATTTTAAGACATTTTCAATGAATTGTATACAAGAATAAAATGGAAACTTAATGACAGTTGTTGAATTTTTACTCATTAAGAATTTGAAAACATCAAATACAGTTAAAATAATCATAATTAATCATGTAATTTATTAAATAAAGCTATGTTTATTTCATACACTTATAAGAAATTGTGATAACCTAAATAAATTCTTAAACAAATTTCAATTTTTTCTTTTAAATTAAAGAAAAAATATTCTAATATATAAACAATACTTTGATATAAAAAGTACTGAATTGTTAAAATATATATATATTAACATTTTACTTTTTTATAAAACATTTATAATTCTTGTTTTATAATTGCAAGAAACTACTTTTAAAATTGTAGAAGGCGGATTTAATTTAGTTGAAGGAATTAGAAGTATATAATGTGATTAAGAAAAATATCAGTCTTTTCACATAGCTATCATTTACAGATGTTTGTAAGCTGTTTAAATAGACAAAAGAGTTGCTTAGTAGGAAATATACAGTATGATTGCACCCTAAGAAAGAAAGTGTAATGTCTCCATAATGATGTGTCTCCCTAATTGGTCAGGAAACATAAAAGGCTAGTAACAGAATACATGAAAAGTATAATAGACAAATAGAAGTTATTAGTCAAATATAGAGAGAAAAAATTAAAAAGATTAAAAGAAGCTGGTTAAGAGTTAATTATAATGTTTAACTCTTAACCAGCTTTATATTCTTTTGTTTTGCACTTCAAATTCAGTTGTGTTTATAACATTCCAACAGACTTTTACATATAAATTGAAATTTTTATTAGAATACAAAAATTCTCATTTTTAGTGGAAAAGTATTTTAAATTATTATTTTGCTAACAGTAAATGGGTAAAATTAAAATTTTGATACTTCACAATCCATGATACAGTAACTTTAAAACTACTATGTATAGAATAAATTTTAAGTGATTTTTACAAAATTTGGACCCATTGTAAAATACATTTACAAAATGCTAAAAAGCTTTCTGCATATATTTTATATAATCAATTATCTAATGGGGAAGCATTTTTAATAAGAAGTGAGTTTAATGGGAGCACAGTTCATTTAAACCCGCCTTAACAAATCTTGCTTTCCACAATACAAACAGCTGAGGAACACTAAACGAATATTTAGAACAAATTATAATTTTTGGAAAAAAAATTTCAACTGTAAATGAAATAATATCTTTTACTGAGAGCAATGAAAATGATGATTTAGAAACTTCTTTGAAAGTAACAAATTGACAATAAAATACATAAATCTCCCATTTCTACGACCTTATTTTAACTAATTTTCACAATGAAAGAAGGCTTGATACAAAAAAATAATATTTTACATTTTTTAGAAAACAATGAAATTATATGCAGTGGATTAACATTGTCATGGTGATTTTAACAGTTCCCGCAACAAGTTAGCATTGAAAAGGTGTTTTCAGGTTTGAAATTTATTCTACAAAAAGAGAAGTAATCTCAATAAAATCATACGATTTATAAGATATTAATGAATTGTAGGTAATTTTCATATGTTAAATAAAAAAGAATATTTTTTTACATAATTATTACGAAGTCAAGTGCACCAAGTGAGTAGCAAGCGAAGAGCAATGAGGGTATATATAATCATGAACCACGTTGTCAAATGTAATTTAGATAATGGATAAAAATGCCAATGAAAAAATTATGCGCCAAATGCCAGTTATTAATATACACAAGGTTTAAAAAATTAGTTTTTTTTATTCCTAACTTATAAAAGATTACTTTTGTTTATCACAATTTTTAATAGAATAATTCATTCAGTATTGGTCAAGGATAAAATTAGTTTTTCTGCTGATAAATTTATTAGGTGGTATGGACAACCTACATAAAAAGGTATGTTAACATTTAAATAGGTATGTAGATATTAGATAGGTATGTAGTTTATTTTAAAATTTAACATTAGAACATCATTTTAAAACTTTTTAATAAAAATTATAAAAAAGTTATAAAAAAGTAATATAATTAAATATAAAATAATAAAAATTATAAAAAAGTTTTGAATTTGTTAACATTTAAAAAACTGACCCCTTTTCATTTCAGGAGGTTCATAATTTTCCCCCCAAATTAAAAAATAGGTCATAAAATATTAATTTGTATTGATAAAAAATATTTAGAGTAAATCTACTACAGGATTTCTACGAGTTTTCCCTGAATAATGAAATCTATGACAATGAAACAGCAAAGGTAAATAAAAAATGAAGAACAAAACTAAACATCATCTCTTCAAGAAATAACTTGGCTTCAGTTAAGAAAAATGTATCTCTAGGTAGTGCTAAAAATGCTATTGCATTATATGCTGCATTGAAACAAAGTGATGTATGCATTTGAATCAAGGTGATTTTT
The DNA here is from genome assembly GCA_026290005.1 of Latrodectus geometricus. NCBI lineage: Eukaryota > Metazoa > Arthropoda > Arachnida > Araneae > Theridiidae > Latrodectus > Latrodectus geometricus. Next base: position 12,320 of record JAPDSC010108996.1, read on the forward strand.
TAATTTGTTGAGGATTTCTTAGGTATAAAGCTCTACGGAAAAACCCTATGGGAAAAATATGTTTTCTTGTAGTTTGTAAGAGGATCTTTTACAAACTACAAGAAAACTTGTCACTTTCATAAAAAAATTAAAAAGGATCAGTAAAAGTTTGCAAGCATGATTAATTTCATTTAAATTTTTATTTTATAATTATTCAAAATTTTATAAATATTTAAAATGTGATTGTTTTCGACTAAAATATTTGTAAAAACATCTATGTGCATCTTATTCTTCATTCAAAATAACAGTAGGAAAAATTAGTTAATATTACAGGATTTTAACTATCAATCTTATAAACAGCTTATATATATGTTAAATTTGATTTGAAAACCTATTGAGAAATTTTTAAAAAATAATTTGTTATTGAAAATACAATTGTTGTATCAATTTATAACTTTCATTTTAAAGTAAGTTAGAAATATATTGTTAAGAATCATTAATGAATGCTCTGCAAATATTTATGAACACGTTCATAACTTAAATTTTACATTATCATATAAATTAGACTTATTTATTGCATCCTTATTGCATATTAAAAACATTTTAATATCATTTCATTTACTATTCATTTGGATATAAAATAAAAATCTTGCCATAATCATAAACTAATTAAAAACCTATACTTGCATGAATGAAATAGCGATTCACAAGCAAATAAAAGCATTTTTGTATCTCTGAAAATCAATCAATGCAATCATTTAATATGTACCTTTATAGTTGAATCTGTCATTATAAAATAGCAATCTGAAGAATACTCTAGCCTTAAGATAAACTGAATCTATAATTTGATTTTCAGAAATGACATATTAGAAAGATTAAACCAGAAGAATTCAGCATTTTGAGATAAATTAATGAAAATTCATGCCTTTAAGAATATTATCACTGGTATCCTTTAATTCAGTAGTCTTCATTGTCCCTGATATTCTTCATAGGATCACAGGAAAATTAAAATTGATTTGGGGATCCTTGAATATCAGGAGTTTGCACAAAGTTTAATATTAAATTATGATCATCTTTTTTAAAATGGGAATTTAAATAAAATAAAAATAGCTGTATTTACATCCAGGTTAAAATATAAATGGGTGATTGAATACAGTATGTTACTTATGTATAGAGCATTATATAATAACCTTTTGTGAATAAACAGACAAAACTTATTTCCACTGATTTGCCACTTGTAGTAACAATGGTGTATATAACTTGCTTCAATATGTTGTCACTAAAATAAAATTCTTAGATATTGTTCAATTTACTTTAATAAATTTAAGCTTCCAATTTCTAAGATGCTAATATTATAAAGAAATTAAGATAATCCCTCAAAACCAAAAATCCACTGAAACACACCTATGTTTTCATAGTTCTAAATAGTGCCAACTATTTAAGATAAGCATAGCATGGTGTGAGACAGATGGCTGATAAATGTTCATAAAGGAATGCTATGTTACTAAATGCACTAATCTGTCTATATTATAAATTATAAAAGAGCCATACTTCATATATCTAATCAACAATTTAGTTTTGCTATACGAAGTACACAAACAAATTGTCCTGATCTTAAACAAAGTTTTAAATTGATATACAGGTAGTGTACTTCAGTAACATAAATATACATGAATAAAACTGATCCTTTTCAAAAAATATTATAACACTTTTCAATATAGTAATCCCTCAATGTTAAGTATGGGATAATTTATTGAAAACTTAAGTAATTGTAAGCTTTTACAATAAAGCTGTATTTTTAAAGTTAAGTGAAAATTATTTAAAAATTACTTATTTCAAATAATTAAAAAAGGCTTTACAGCAACATTCCATTGAAAAGTTAATAAACAATATACAGTTTGTGGTAAATAAAATATTTAATTTACAAATTTTGAGATAATATGAATGAGCCAAAGAAAAAATGCCAACAATAGTGTTAAATATTTGAAGTGCAACTTTATTTCATCAGGAGGAAATAGGATTTTACCTATCTAGAGCTTATTCTAACCACTATAAAGTTATACAAATTATGTTGCAAATCAACATTCAACATTATAAAAAAAATTTCACTGAGTATAAAGAATTGATGAAATGGATCAGCATATCAAGAATTCTTTTTGCATACTTAAAAACATCTGAATTTTAATACAACTTGAAAAGTTTGCTATCACCACACAAAACTTTACTTTTAACCTATATAAGATTTATAAGAGAAATATTTTGCCAAGAATCGTCATTTGCTAAATGCTTTTAATCAATACAAAAAGTGAAATGTTATTTATTGAATTATGCATGGCTTATAGCAGTGTTTCTCAACCTTTTAGTATTCACGGCCCAATTTTCAATCATAATTTTCATCGCGCCCCCCTCCCCACCGCATACAATAAAATATGTACAATAATAATGTATTTTGAGTGATTTAGCGCTAAACCTACACTACAACCTTAATTTTAAATTTTACAAATTACCAAGAATACCGAAATTTATTGACATTTTGCAACACCGATCCTCAGCATTGAAAAAACAAGAGTCCTATGCTTTTTTATTGCTCTTGCGTCCCGCCATGTCGAGCATTCTCATGGTTTCGCGAGGAGTTTCGATTTGTCTGGAATTTGGTCAGCAAAAAAATAAACCAGGAGAGTGCGCAGATGTGAACAAATGTTTTCTCATAGGGAGAAGGAGAAAGTTCTATGACGCCAATTTCAATTCCAGACAATCTCATTCGAGTCGATCCTTCTATCGCTATTGAATCTATTCTGAATGTGTATATTATATGTATGTATATATATATATATCGTGTAATTGCAATTCACCGTATTAAATATTCACGGCAGCAGACTTATGCAGAATCATGGATAAATTTTTAAGCGGGCGTAAGCGAGCATTAGACGATAGACAAGCATCAACAAGTACACAGATGAGCGTGTTCTGAAAATAAAATCAAGAAAATATTCTCAAGAATACTTAAATTTTGGGTTCACTAGTAATGAAGTAAATGAAGTAGAAAGGCCCCTGTGTATCATTTGCTCAAAAATGTTGGCGGCAGACAGCATGAAACCTAATAAACTTAAATGACATTTGGAAACGCTTCATAGTGGGTACGTAAACAAACCCAGAGAATTCTTCGAATTAAAATTTAAAATCGTATGAAAAGCAAAAATCATTGTTTAAAAAAACTTTGTGAATGAAAAAGCTTTAATTGCTTCTTACAAAGTTTCATATAAAATAGCCAGATGTAAAAAGCCTCACACCTTTGGTGAAGAGCTTATTTTGCCAGCCACAATTGATATTGTAGAAATTACGTTTGGAGACAATTTTGCAAAACAAATGCAGTCTATACCTCTTTCAAATGATACTGTTGCCCGTCGAATTGCTGATATAGCTGAAGATGTAGAGTGTCAGCTTTTGTTGAAGTTGAGTTACAAATTATTTTCAATACAACTCGATGAGGCAACAGATAGTAATAAAGATGCTCATTTCATTGCCTATGTTAGATTTTGTGATGATTTGTCAGTAGTAGAAGAATTACTTTTCTGCAAACCAATAGAACTCAAAACAACAGCACTCGCTTTATTTGCTATCTTAAATAATTTTATGAACGAGGCAAACATAGAATGGAAAAATTGCGTCGGAATATGCACGGATGGTGCACGTTCTATGTCAGGAAGATTCCAAAGTATTCAAGCACTTGTGAAACAAAAATCGCCACAGTGCGTCTGGACACATTGAATGATCCACAGAGAAGCTTTGGCTTCCAAAGAAATTAGTCCTGGTTTGAATATTGTGTTAACTTCGGATGTAACCGTAGTAAATTATATAAAAATGAGATCCCCGAAATCAAGAACCTTTTCCGCACTTTGTAAGGAAATGGGTGCAATACATTCAGTGTTACTATTTTATTGCTAGGCAAGATGGTTATCCCGAGGGAAATTTTTGCAACGTGTTTATGAATTAAGAGGAGAAATCGTCGTTTACCTAGAAGAGGAAAACTGACCGGAAGCTGAGAATTTTCGCGATAGTTTATTTGTGTTGAAATTGAGCTACATGGTCGACATATTCGAGAAATTAAATAACTTGAATCTTCAAATGCAAGGAGAAAATACATATATATTGGATACGAGTGATAAAGTTAATGCTTTTCGTAAGAAATTGGAATTGTGGAACAGAAATTTAAAGCAAGAAAACTTAACAATGTTTGCAAATTTGAATGATTGTATTAAAACTTACAAGGCTGAACAACAACATGTAAAAGTTGTTTTTGTAACCATTGAAAATCATTTAGCAATGCTAGCAAAGAATTTTAAAAAGTACTTTCTTGCTGACGATCAACTGATATCAATTTACAAGTGGGTGAGGGATCCATTTCAAAATACTCCCGAAGGACTCTCAATCGAAGAGGAAGAAACCTTCATAGTTTTCACTGCAAGCGGCGAAACCGAAACACAATTTAGTAATAAATCACTCTTTGAATTTTGGGCAGGAGTGGATGATGAGTTTCCTGCACTAAAAACAAGGGCATTTCGCATTCTACTACCATTTTCAACATCTTACCTTTGTGAAACTGGATTTTCTGCGGTGGCTTCTTTGAAGACAGGCCCAAGGAAGTCATTAATAATTATTAAATTTGTTTTTAATTTAGTAAGTTGTTTTAATTTAATAAGTTAATTATTAAATATGTCGAAATGTATTTTGTTTTGTATGTGTGTGTGTTCTTTCTTTTCAGTCACTTTATCAATTTTTTTAAATAACATTTTTTCTTGGATATACTCGCGGCCCCCATTAATGTGCTCGCGCCCCCCCAGAGGGGCGTGCCCCACAGGTTGAGAATCACTGGCTTATAGCATTAGAGTATTTAATAAAATCATAAGGGCCTTGGATAAGAGATTATTTGTTCAATTTTGTTTGGAAAGTGATGAAGACTATAATAATTTATTGCTTGATAAAAAAGTATATTGGTTATCCAAAAGAGCTTGTTTAAATCGATTTTATGTGTTCCTTGATTTACCATAGGAATTCCTAGAAAGTAAAGACAATAATCTGGGACACAATTTAATTAACTCCAAAAATGACACAACCGAATGACCAATTTGACTAATTTAAGAAAACTAATTTGAAACTGCACACACACACAAGTTGACCAATTAAATTTTGATCGAAACTAAAAATGTAATATCTGCATTTGTTGTAAAATTTTCCTATATAAACAAAACTTGGGAAGGGGAGAATGGCTGTTACAAAATTTTTTGGAATTGCAAAATAAGATTATTTGTTGCTTATTGTCAACACCTAATGGCTTGTCATGAAGGCATGAAGAAAGATTTGAAGATATTTTTCTTGCGCATATTTTTGACTGGATGTTGAATCATTTTGCTCATTGACAAACCTAGATCCCAAATCTAAATGGCTCCATGCTAACACAGGAGTAGATTATTGAAACATCCATAAATGAGAAATTTAAATGTTTGAACAAAGTTGCCCCACAAATTCTGGTAACAAAGAGATCCCAATTTTATATCCTGCATTATAGATTTATTATACATAAGTGTTTGACTGTTTTCCTGCCTTCCCATTTGGTAGAACATGGATTCAGTGCAATTATGAACTCCATCACAAAGAAACAAAACTGACTGGAAATCAGAGATGTGAACATAAATATATTCATAATATTTTAAGTTCATCCAAATAACTTTTTTATTGTATCTTAAACCAAAAAATTATTTTAATAAATAACTCTTCATGATTTTTTTTAGTTTATAATTGTTTTATATTTATGTAGCCTTTTTATTAGGAGTCTGGGGGCAAATTTTGATAATAAATAGGTAATAAAAATAATGGGTCAAAAAAATTTGGGAAAAACTGTTTTAAATACACTTTTTACTATAGGGGAAAATTTAAAATCATTTAATATCTACCATCCTAATATTTTTGAATAATGAGGTATTAAAAATGATTAAGTATGCTGTGATTTATATACTTAGTAATGTACCAAATACTTCAATTACTACCTAGTTTTTAAATTGCATCTCAAAATAAATTTTGGCCAATAAACTTTAATTTTGATGATGGCACATGAAAATTTTCATACTATCTTGCAGCAGATGCTTGGGCCCCGCTAGTCCTTTTTGGATCTTGCGCCAGAAAACCCAACCAACCAGCAGCAGATGCTTGTTTCACAAATAAGTCTACTAATTTAAAATTATTACAAATATTTGATATGAATAATAATTAAATATTAAAGACTGAATTATTCTATTCTTTTGAACTGAAATAAAAATATTTCTTTTTAAAACCTAATTCTTAGTTGTAGCTGCACAACTCCACGATTAGCAGAGCTAAACCAAGTTCATGAAACTGTGTACCATGAAGGAGCCCAAAACTAAAAGTGGGGTGTTAGTAAGGTACTATCTTGAGAAGCCCAGACAAGCAAGAATGTGTTCAGGGGAAGCTTCAAAAACCTTCAAAAACACTTAGTGCAGTCTACAAATTGCTTAGATCCCCCAAAGAGCTTCATAGTTATAAGGTTCATAGAGAGAGTTCATAGTCAAAAAGTCAGTAGTCCAAAGAGGTTCATAGTCACTGAGAAAGCAAGTAAACTCGGTTAGATCTTGTCTACTGCATACAAGAGTCAGAGAACACCCTGAGCAACCTTCTCTTTTAAAAACAATTACAAATTATTCAGTTAAAATATCTAAAAAAGTTATTTTGTTTCATTAAAACTAAGTCATAATTTAAACAAAATCGGTCAAAACTTTGGAAACTAACCAGAAGTTATATACACAGGCATAATATACATACATAAATAAAAGACTAAAAATTTAAAAAAACATACTTAACTTTTTTTTATTTTACTGGATATAAATTAATTTTAAGAATTTATATCCAACTTTTAATTTAGAAGCTTTTAGTATTATGTTAAAATTAAATACCCATATTGCTTTTTTCCCCACGAAAAAAACTCACGAATGCAGAACAGAAAAGGTAACTTTCAAACCTTATCTAATGATGAAATCTGAAATAAACATACCAGCAGCATCTATTTGACCATTTTCAAATAAGTGGCTACTGGCTTCTAACAAAGCCTCTATACGAGACTGAGTTTCAGCATCTATACCTGATTCAGAGATGTCATCCCGAAGAAGAAACTTGGAAGAATCTAAACCGGGTTCTTCATCAATATCCCCTTGTTCTAAGATGAAAGATTCAACCTGTTAAAATAAGGAAGTTTAAATTTAGAAAATAGCCAAAGGACATAGTTCATGTAATTTAAGTTAAAAGCAAATGTTCTTAAAATAAATTGCCAGTTTTAAAATTTTAATCAAATTTTTTACACACAACTAGATCATGTTAATAGGGTGTATGTTTTGCCACTTAAAGCGTCTTTATTTATGAAACTGAACTGTTGATCTTATTAAAGAAAATACATTAGACAAGCCTTTAACATAGATTTCTTGAAGAATTGTTGGAAAGCACTTAACAATAAACAATCTAGTAATGACTATTAACCCAATTTAATAGCTTTGACTAGTTCCATACTTTTGAAGACTATAGCAAATCTTTCATAGTATTTGTCTTTTCACTAGTGAAGGCATGGAATCATCTTCAGTTTCGTACTTTATTTGGAATCTCAAAAAAATATATTTATATTTCATTATTGGTTACAATTTCAGAAATAATGATGTGGCTACCCTCTAACTAATTTAGGTTTCTAACATGCTTCTTCAAAACAAAGGCAAACTATTTTTTCACAAGTAATTTTTCATGAATGATTTGAAGCATAGTAATAGATTTAATAATAAATTCCTTTTATATCATTAGGTAAGTAAGGTAAAAATAAAACACTTTCTAAATAGAAATACTTAATCTGGGATAACAGCTGACAATGATTCCTTTAAGTAACACAAGTTGAACTTATAATTCTAGAAGCTAATGCTAACTGCAAATCTTATGAATTTTTAATGTAATCCCTCTTTAAATTTATAAAAATTCAGAGCATGATACTATTTTCATGTGATATAATATAGATAAAATAAGAGGTGAATTCAAAAAAAAATTGAAGTAAAAGCCAGACTCTACTCTATTACTATTATCTATAATCAAAGCTTTGAGAATTCATAAAATTTATTCAATTGAAAATTAATTTTGGGTCTATAAAGGGAAACTTCAAAGGATGAAAAAAACAAAATATTTTATTTGCATTTCAGAGCTTTTCAATTAGACAAAAGAAATGGAAGGGGAATCTTCAGAACAACTATGTCCTAAAATCTGTTACACAAAATAAGAATTACTGGAATGTAAGTTTATTAGAAATACATTTTCACTTATAAAAAGAGAATTATAAATTAAAATAATTATTCTGTTTGCCCACCAAATTTTTACCCACGATTAAAATGAGAATGATTGAAACTAACATCAAGGTATAATCCCTTGTCAATTTATAATGAAGAGTAATGTTTTATTTAAAAATTTTGATTAACGAAAGCAATTAATTTAACTACAATTTACAATCATTTAAGCTCCTTGTAAAGTTGCCAATATCACATTGTAATCAATTTAACTCCTTAACTGGTTTGAATGTACGGTGTACATGCATGGATATTTCCTATTTTCTTATTTCGATTTTCCCATATTTTTAATGTATTGAAAGTGAGATTTTTGTATTAGAATATTTCAATAGATGGCTAGCTGATCCATGCCATTTAAAAGCATTCTAACCAGTTTTTTCTTTTGTTACCGAAAGTCGAAAATATTTTGCATTCTTGATTCTTGAAAGCTTTACTACTCAATTTTCTGGTTGGAAATTCAAAGCTCTTAAGTTATGAACGATACAATAGATGATGATCTTTTAGTGTAAGATGCTTCTAATGATTCGGATACAAATTCAGAACAGTATTGTGATGTTCTGGATAATTCTTTAGATGGTATGTGTAGTGAGCTCAGCTCCAATGAAGATTTATTTTTCTGATAGAAATCTTACTGAAATTGATGTGGAAAACCCACTTTTTGCATGTCCCAGGTTTAATTTTTGTTTAGTTTTTGGATCTGTATAGCAGTCTTTACTGTATAAACTCTGATTATAAAGACCCAACTTGTAGAGGCCTGTCTGTTACAAAGTTATAAAATAAAAAAATATAAAAAAATACTTAAATTCATTAATCATCAAAATTTTTCATTTTTCCTTTAATACTAAGTTAGGACTTTAATTATATGCATTAAAAAATGCTTTTTTGGGAACATTTCTGGAAAAAAAATTGACCAGTTAAGGGATGTTAATGATGTTTTGGAAAAAATAAACTACTTTTTTGTTTACATTATACAACACTAACAAGAGATGCATTGGAATAATGATGAACAATCCTTATACATCAATATTTAAAGATTTTGTAACTAAAGAGAATTTTTTATACATTCAAAATATCTCATTAAAGTTTCTTATAACTGATATACATGAAAAATCTTATTTTATAGAGAATAAGATTTTTAGTAAATATTTTCCAAATCATTCTTCCTCCAAACTAACTAAATTCAGCAGGTATTTTTTACTCTAGCTACTGACAACAAAAGCTAGTTGGCACAATCTGATGGTAAAACAAAATTGTTTCTAGTTAGCCATATTTTTGTGAATCATTTTTTATAAACTGCAATTCACAGAAAAGCCCATTGAAAATTGGTAATGAAAAGGAATATCATCTTAGTTTTCCAATTATAATGCCAAAAATGTGACTTTAAAAGTTATATATAAATTTACAAAAATCAAATTTTTAATAACTTTATTAATTCATAAAATAAACCAAAGGAAAATTAAAAGTTTTTACACATTGAGAATCGTACTTTAATATTTTGTGCATTATATGGTATGGGTGACACTTTGAAAAATCACTCAGACTAAAAATTTCAGTTTAAAACTTTTTATACACTTTGATTAATTTGTAGTGTGTTTCTTTTAAAAAAAAATTGTAATTTTCTTGAGAAATAGTTTTTCTTATACAACTATTTTTAACATTGGACTCAAAATTTGAGTTTTTCTTACATTTTGCTATTCACAAAGAATTTATTAATATCTGAATAACAAAAGATCTTACTCTCTGTAATTTAGAGATTGCAGAAGGTAAGAACTAAAAAAATTCATAAATATTAATAAGCTCATTTTCATTTCACCATTTTAGATCTAAAGAGTAAATCAAACATATCAAGATGTAAGTTTTAATAAAGTATCCAATTATTTATTGATAAGCTGTTCAGATATTCGTATGATTTTATTTATGAACTATTCCTTTTTCTTAAATCTACATTATTTCATTATGCAAGCAGATGTACCAACATATCTGAATTTGTTACTACACTGCTTTACAGGATGTTCTTTAAATCTGATAAATCAAGTGACAATGGCAAAAATTAAAGGTGGAAAAGAAAAAACAAAATCATAACTCAAAAGACATAAAATATGATTTTCACTAGTTTATTAAATTGTGGTAAAACATGAAAAATTTATTCTTTTTGTATTGACCAAATAATATAAAAATATCATTGTTCCGATATTAAAGATCCTTTTTTAGCTCATACAATGAATTTTCTATATAAATTACTTGATTATTCTCATTTTGAACACTTTTTCTACAGAAAACTATCAATATATCATTTAATTTATGAAATCATTCACATAAAGAATAATTAAAAATAATTTTTCAATGGGAAAATAAATATTAAGCAATGAAAATTGTGAAATTCCTTTAATGAAGCGTAACCAATGTTTATAGTTCGACAAAAGCTTTGTTTCAGGAAATTCACAGGCATCACAAGACATTCTTAAAATTTTTAATTACTTTTTTAAAATTCCAAAAGAAAAAAGTTTTGTGGAAATTGTGAAATTAACAGCATTTTCATCTATTCAGAATTCCCTTTGGCTATCAAAAGAATACATATATTTTCAACACAATTAGATAATATCAAATGAGCAAATTATTTATCCATCCTTATCTAAATTCATCAATATTTAATGAAAATGACTTAATTTTAATCAGTTTGGATAATCTCATTCTTTTAACTACTTCACAAGTCGTTATGTACTTAGCACAAGTTTTTCAAATGCTTAATCGAGACAAAGCTAATATATCAATAGCTAATGTATGAATAAATCTAAAGTAAAAATACAGATATTTTCACCCAAAAACACAGTGACAACTGCTGTGATATACAACTTCCCTGCATAGTAAAAATTTAGCAATTAATGGATTTGCACCTTCAAAAATTGGTAAAATGTCTAGAGTATTTTGGCAAACATACTCGTGAATCTTGATTTAATTTCACTTCACAGTTGTTTTAATTTATCTTTTTGAAAAAGAAAAATCCTTTTTCATACACAATTTTTTATTACACTTACTATGCACATACTCCTTCACATATCTTTATTCTTTACAAACTTTATTTAACAGCAATGTATAAAACAAGTTTATTTGCTTCAATGAATTCCAATACTGATATTTTAGAGTTTTTAATCAATAGCCAACATTGAAATAATATAAAATATTCTATTTTACACTCAACTTATAGAAGCACAATTTTCGAATCTTATCAATTCAAGAAAAGAGTTTTCAGATTTCCACAGGTGACATCACCCACACAACCAGTCTAATAAGACATATACCAAGATTTGCAATGGAGAATGCAACATCATACTATCGCCTAAATTTAACTTATGGATCAATTAAATTTAGGATAAAATTGCCTAGAAGTCCTTTTAATTGAATTTTGACATTATTTATTGGGAATAAAATTTCATGCTTTAAGATTTTAAAAAATTGTTTAATTAAAATCTTATCAACGGAAGTTTTCAAATTTGTTTCCACATGAAAGAAAAGTAACATTAATACATACAAAGGAGTGTCATCTAATCGTAAATTCTTTTGAAAAATAACTGGTATTCATTGTCCATCTGGTATTTTAGAAAGTCTTTGTCTTCTGAAGTGCAAAAATATTAGGAATCTTTGCTTTAAAACATTACAATTTTGCGTTACATTTTCTGCTTAAATCTAAGCATTAAAGTTTGATATGTCGAACTAATATAAGGCAATGTAGATATTCTTACTTAATAATTTACTTTTTCAAATCTAACTTTGATAAAAACAAAAAGAGAAATTTCGCTTTAAGTTTTATACATGTAAAAATAACATAGTTATTAAATTAGATATTTTTTTGAATTTTAAGAAAAATTTTACCCAGACATAACATAAAATTACCATTTTATACTATTATATCAAAACATTTTTGCATGATTTGAATCACAAATATTGACAAATAAAAAACAAAAGTAATAAAATTTAACAAAATTATTAAAATTACATGAAATTAATATAAAAATAAGAATTACTAAAAATGATAAAATCAAGATATTAACAAATTTAAGTAATTGATGTCAAAACTTTTACATACATCCTGTATTATTTCCAATATGAATTTGAAAATCAGAATAGCTTAGCAAGGCACATTGGCATTGATTATATCCAAGACTCCAGTAGAACAATTTATCTCAAATTTAATTTATATTAAAAAAAAATATACATATATATATACATATATAACATTCATATGAATGAAATAAAGAAAATAATTAAGTTATGAATATTATTTTTATGATAAGAATTTATAGAAATGAGAGTGTTTTACCTATTTGCAACATATTCAAATGCAAATAATTGTATTAACAGAAAAAATTAAATGTTTATATTAAAGAGAAATAAAATGGAAATGGGAGAAAAATACGAATACAATTACACATTCTTAATCCTTCGATATCTAAAGAACATTAATAAACGCAACTTTTTATAAGTAATTTTTATACCTATCGATGAATGCATTACTTGCTTGAAATTTCGTATTTACAATTAACAAGTCAAATGGGAAACGAATGACCAACGATAATATATCAATAAATAAGTACAATACAAATTATTAAGAAGTCTTCTATTAGAAAATAAATATTTGTCACATTTTTGTAGTTAAGAAAATTAAAGAACAAAGAAATTATAAATTTTAATAGACAAAAATAAAACCATTTTTCAAAGCTTTAAGCTTGTAACAAAATTTTTGGATGCTTGGATCCAGGCTTGAAAGAATTATTTAAAAACACCAACTGAAACAAAATATTCCGACTAAGCAATTGTTGTTTATAAAATTTAATACATTTTTAAAAGGATAAAAAATTAAGAAGCAAGTAAATCTATCTTAAGAAAAACCTCCTAGATTAATTTCCGGAACATTAATTTTCCAATAGCTTGGTTTGATTGTTCTTTAATTGAAATTCTGAAATTAATTACAAAAATAATAAATTAAAAAAAAACAGCTGTTGAAAGTTTAAAACTGAAATTTGATTACAGAATTGTCATATATCTGAAAAATATTATCAATCTAACATTCTATATTTAGATGATGACTACCTTTTGATTAAAAAATATAAATTTTTTTAATAATCAACCAGCTCATCGCAACACTTATAATTTGTTACAAATGACTAAACAGATTATACAATAAAAGGTTAATCTGCGCTTTAGGTCCCCTACTTCGCCAACTCACTAATTTGAATCGTTTTCTCGCGCATGCTCAATAATTACTGGTTTGTTTTAGCCTTTTCATTGGTCGCTAATTAAATTTCTTTTTGAAATAGCGGTAGAATTTTCACCACGGCATCGGTGTTTTCGAAAACGCGCCAAGGAGGGGACCTAAAGCGCATTTTCACCCAATAAAAAAATTAAGATGAATATTTTATGGGAAATTAAACTGTATTAACTGGTAAAGAAACATTAAAAAAAAATATTGATACTTAATAATAAACAGGTGTTTGATTTATTAGCGTACTTATAAAAATATTCAACATACAAATTGCATTTGTTTCATTCAGAAAAAAAAGGTAATCTACTCTGAAAAAAAAAATTTAAAAAGTCAGTTATTCAGTAACTTGTAGAACAGATAAAATTGCTGAAACCAATAAGTTATTAGAAAAAATTTGAAATTGTAGCATCCAATTTAATTTAATAAAAAAATAAGTTTTAAAAATATATTTAATAGATAATTTGAATTAATCTTGGTCTAGTAAAAATGTTTCCCCTCTGTTATACAGCTAATAAGTAGGATTATGTTTATCTTAAAAATGCTAATATTTCATTCAAATTTTATTACCTAAAACTTTAGAAAATAAACTAAATGATAAGCAGATTATTCTTTATTGATTAATTAAATTATTAAGGTTAATTAAATTTTTAGTCAGTGAATAAAATTTAAGGGAAAGTTTTGATTTGTTTTCACCCAGTGCATTTTTGATTTCACGTTTTGGCAATTTTGATTTTAAATTCACGCAATTTAAAAACCATTCAACAATTTAATTATCTTTTCAAATATCAGTTTTAAAAGATGAATGTAACTACTTGGTATAAATTAGTTGAAATTCTTTAAATATGTATAAATGTTGAAATACACATACATAAAACATAATTAAAATATTTGTATCTTTGAGCACCAAAAGTAATTGCCAGTCAATTATAACAAATGAGCTATGTTACCATTTACCTTCAAAAAATTTTAAAGTAATAAAGTTAAATGTCTTGACTAATCACTGAATATAATTTTCATATTTTATGTCATAACTGAAGCCAATTAAGTTATTAAAAATAAAAGTTTTGATTTGTACTTTTCAATTCCTACATTTCTTTTTTATAATTAACTGATTATTTGCTTGAATTCTTATAAAAAATAAGCTTTTTTCAACCGGAATTAAATGTGCTAGTTAAGAGAATACGATAAGTACATAAATCAATCATCTGCTTAAAGTAAAAAGATAAATATTTATAATATTTAATTCTCCATCTTGGATATATAATCACAACTTAACTAATAAATTTTAAATTTTTTTTGCTAAAACGAAGTCGAAGCATTTTATTCATATCAATAGCGTTAAAATTGAAATTCAGTATAAGAACAATGTACATTTGCATAAAATGATCACAATTAAATGCTGAGGTCAACATTACAATGAGGGGATGTACTCGTTTACGTCATGGTATTTTCCTATCCATATATTACTAGTATAATGAATAACTGATATATTAGACTCTAAATATTACTATGTAATACAAAATCAATGAAAAACATGTGTTATGAACAGGGGGAACCTTTGATCCAGAAGTGTGAAGACTGTAAACACAGCTTAAGCCTACATACATAATACGTAATAAAATTAACAAAACAAACGAAAACTTTATATTATAACTCTTACATCGGAAACATCCTCCTCTTCACTTTCAGAAACTTCAGCCATAAAATGGGTTTCAAGAGATTCGTTGCTTGGTCCCCTTTTTAAGCACAGATTACTACTTAGAGGTGACGAAGACCTAGAGTGGTCTTTAATAGAGTCATTTATATCACTATCTCTAAGACTATCACATTTAGAAGTGTGGACTACATTCTGCATCTTTCTTCAATATTTGAATACATGTAACACTAGTATTTGAGAAATAAAAACGTCAATGTAACAGAAAATAAAAGTATAGGTCGCTATGAAGTGTATTAATACTTATAACCAACACATCGCCGCCATAACAGCAATATCTCACTACTGTCCCGGATGCGTAAATGCGGTCCTGTTCTGGCGATGAAGAATTTATCAACTTGTGATTATCGAATTAAAACCAGGAAAAAAATATTAAACTTCTTTCGTTAAAATATGCGAACAGTCTGAGAAAAAGGAACAATACATTTGTAGTTCTAAGACAGTTTAAAAAAACAGAAAAAGTATTCAGAAAGATTTTTCAGAATTATGCTCTATTCAGAAAGGTTTTTCAGAACAATCTTCATGAGCCGAACAGATTATATCATCTTCTACTCATGAAAAGTATTCGCCCATTTTATTCTAGCAACATCCCCAAATTCAAGGAAACAAATATTCTTTCTTTTAGTTCCAGATAGTTACAGAATTAAAATTTAATTGAAGCCATAAACCATCCCTTTAATTAAAAATCCTCATGGTAAATCTGTCCAGGAGCTCATATTAATTTGATCAATATTGATATATTATAAGTCATACCGAAAATGAAATTTTAATAATAAAAATTTGATATATTGTAATTATTTTACCGTTCTCGAGAATAGTTTTTTAAAGAATCCAGTTTCCTGATAATGGCAAACCTAAACTAAAATCATATAACATAAAATGATTTTACTAACAGGAGAAATTTACATAACTGCATTTTTGAAAATATATGATACTTAATTGTTTAAATTTTCGATTTTATCATAAAATTATCTAAAAACCCAGTTTATCTTTTAACGAAAATAATTACATAATATTAATTTTTGTAGTTACCAACAAATTACGAACACTGTAATTATAAAAACAAATATTGTATAAATTTGTAAATTATAACAAAATAAGCAAATTAATCGCAAACGCTATACATTTCGCTAAAATAAGTATAAAAAAGTAATAAATAATGTAACATTTGAAAATAATACATGATCATATCGTTATTTAAAGAAATCACAGCCAGTAAATATCCCAAACTTTTCTTGGTCCTATAAAAAGTCGATTTTCTCTCTCTTTTAAAGAAACGTATTTGTTATTTATTTTCTGTTATAGTATGCCATTCTGATTGATAAAGAAACCCTGGGTAGACATTCAGATCACAGGATAAGTTTGTTGTTTAGTTCTTTTGTTTAGCCACCTCTCTGGTGATAATTCTCAAAACTAGTAACAGGGACTATCCAAAACAGTATTATTTTCTAGATCTGCTTGTCCATCAAACAAATAAAATTTGCGAGTTCATTGGTTTTGGCATGATATATCCTGAAAATAGATTTACAAACTTACAGATGTCTTTGTAATTATGATTGAAGTTTTTCCTCTTGAATAATAAAAACTTTTTCTGATCTATTTTCTTTCATAGTCTTTCTTTTTTCTTTATAGTAAGGAGCTAGTTTCTTATAACTCATTATAAAACGAACTTAACTGTGAGAGTTCTTAAAAGTATATGCAATTATTTAGCGTCTACAAGCACATTATTTTTTCTTTTGAAAGATAATTAGTAGACGCTAAATTATCTTTCAAAAGAAAAAAAATAACATAAACAGAAAAAAATTACGTCTCTTTCAAAAAACTATTTTCTTCATAGAGTTTCCTTCATTTTTAAAATTAGTCATAAAAGATCATTATTTTTTACAAATGTTTGTATTTTTTCATAGCAATATTTTGATCTATTGATTTTTTTTCATTTTGTTTCATTTGACTTTAAATTTATACAATTCAAAAACTTTTTTAAAATTTCTCTTCAACTTATAAACTATTGAGAATAAAAAAAATACGTTAATGTTTGTGCTTACAGTGGTTGTGAAGCGGAAGCTCAAATTTTGCCTTTTTTTATCTATTTAAAAAATTAATTATTCTAACGACATAAAGAAAAATTCATTGAAAAAACAAAGGATATTTTATTTTCCAAAAAAAAAAAATGACTTCTTTAATAAATATGAAAAAAAGATAATTATATTCGAGTGAATAATGACTTTGTTTTAGATAGAAAATATAGAGTATTTGATATTTTGTTCAAGAAATATGAAAAATGAGAAACAAATTCATCTTGAGAAATAGTTGTTTATTGCTTAAAAATTAGACATAAATTGATAATTACTCAGCTTGAAATGATTCTACCTTTTTCTAACTAATTTTTTAGAAATTACCATCTTGGCAAATAAAGTAAAGTGGTATAGTTGAACGAGCTAAAATGTTTAACAGTTTTGATTTTTTTCCATTATAGAACAGTTGCAAACGAGAGCGAATTCACTGGAAACTGAAAGAGTGATGTCAGAAAACATCACGTTCCGAAAACGAGGCGTTCCGAGAGACACTTTTTTGTATTAAAGAAAGTTAGAAATATCTGGCAAGGCATCAGCGAAAAAGCAAATTACTTTCTTTTTTTTATCTCTCTCTTCTATGGAAATAATGTTTGCGATTAGCTTTATCAAATATTTTTATGATGAAGATTCATAATAAATCTCTACAGAGGTTTTTAAAATAATTTTTGAGATATTAATTATTTCCTTTTATTAAAAAGACTATCGAGGGTAATGAAAAGGCTGATGAACTTGCCAAACAAGGATCATCTCTTATTCCCATTGGTGCAGAACCCTTCTGTGGGATCAATTTGAAGATCACAAAAACCACTGTTCTTAGATGGGAAAAACAGAGGATGTTCGAAACTTGGCTCAACACTCCTGGTCAAACTCACGCTAAAAGTATGATCTGCGGATCATCAGCGAGGATTGTCTCTGAAATTCTAAGATCTCTAGGCAGAAAATACGTTTAATCGTAGGCTTCTTAACTGGGAACTACCATTTCAGAAAACACCTCCATAAAATGGGACTGTTTCAGTAAGACCCTATCTGCAGGAAATGTCATATGCAAGAGGAAACGGCCGAGCATATCATTTACGAATGCGAGGTCCTTGCCCTCTCTAGATTAACTTCTTTAGGCATTATCCATACTAAAGAATTACACCTAAACTCTGTTAAAAGGTCATCGGACTTTATTAATAAAATGGGTGACCCGAGCAACTGGAACTAGGAAACATTGGGTTTGGAGTTTGCGGTACAAAATGCTGATTAAAGCAGAGATACCCAATGACATATAAACCCAAATCTAAGAAGAAGATTAAAAAGACTAAATTATTTATTAATAATAAAATAAATTAATTAATTATATTTTATTAAAATTAATCTTTTTATTGAATTTTAGAAAGTTTATGAAATTATGCAGATCAAAGGTATCTGTGGGACTTAAAAGATACAAATCATATTGACAAATGAAAAATGCTTTATTCATTGAAATAAAGTCATATTCCTTGCGAAACATTTGAGAAATCTATGACAACTTATAACTTGTATCAATACTAAAAATGGATTTTTTTTATTTTATTTATTTTTTTATATATATTTTTTAATGTAGATTTTTAAAAATTCAAGCATGTATTATTATATTTAATAAAAAAATTATATGAAAATATAATATTACTTTTTGAATTTTGTTGATAATCTGCTTGCATTTTATTTTAAGACTTATAAATATTATAAAAAATCATCGCAAATATTTATTTTTAAAATATATTATATTCAAAGCAAAGATGTAATTAAATGATTTAGACTAAATTTAGTATATGAAATGTTAAGGAAATATGCATTAGTTTTGTTGGATAATGATAGCTTTCAATATTCTCTAAAAATTATCAAATTTTAAAAACGTGACAAGATATTACACATCGTGAGTTTCTATATAAATAAACCAATAAAAATTACAAACATTAATAAGTCAAATGTTTTGTTAAGTTAGCAGCAAAAATTTCTCAAAATTGATATTGCTCATCAATCAAAATGTAAACAAGAATTCAATATGACGTAAAGAAAGTATCATTGATTTAACACCATAATGACCTTACATTACTACGTCATAGTTTTGTCACGGTGAATTCGGTTAGAATTCGCTGGTCTAAAGGTTATGCCGTCGAATCATGCTCTCGTTTGCTACTGGCTATATTCATCATAGGGTTAACCGATTTCTGAACAGCAAAGAAAAAAAACTTGGGGAAACATAATTCAATTTTATTTACAACTTCTGTTTAAATTTAACTCCGCTTAAAGCTTTCCAGGAAAGTCTTTCTTAAACCCCTATTACATTAGAGTTGCCGATATTTCAGTTTGGGCAACTCCCATAGACTTAACATTACGTGACGTCACAGCTCGATTTTGGGCAACTCGGACATGTCGTCCAATGATATTTCAGATTTTTTTTACAGCTGCGCATTTGAAATTTTATCATTGCCAATTTTTCGCCAAATTTTATGCCAAATGAAAGTTATTAGCGTTATGAATTGCCGAAAATGAGCAATTTTTTTGTGCATGCAGCAGCAACTCGAGCAATTCGTATCGCCAATAGATGATTAACGGAACTGGTGTTGTCTTTTACTTTCGCCAAGGGGAAATAATAAGATGCCAAGAAGTAAAATGTTTTCATTATTGTTAATTAGTGCATGTGATAAATATATATACTTGAAAATGGCAAATATCTGTGTTGAATGGACAAAAGAAATGCAAATTGATTTTATCGAAATGATAAGAGTAAAGCCTCATATATAGGATATTTCAGATTCCCAATATAAATTAACTAAATTAAAACAAAGGACGTATGATGAAATAGCGTCCGAATTAAAGTTAAAATATCATCGTTATAAAGATGTGTTTACACAGGATAAGAATTTTCACCTGTGTTGTTTGAGTGATCTCTTTATTTTATCAAAACTATAAATAAATATTATGTTTTCAAAATACCAGTTTTGTTTTAGATCTTGATAATATTATTTATTTTAGGCAATTAACACAAAAATTTTAAGAAATTTTTTAACCAGATATTTTTCCTTTTCACGTCGACAAAGATTAGCTCTTATCATTCTAAACGTGAAGTTTTAAACGCTAAAATTGAGTGAAACAATATCAAGATGGCTTAATGTAAGCAAATTTTGGCTACAAATTAAATTCCAAAATAAGAATTCATCATGAAATCTGAACACCTACAGAGTAAAATATGGCAACCTAAAAAATGTTAGCCAGAAAAGCGATCTGTCAATAAATCTAGTAAAACAGCTATTTACTTATAACAAACCTAATAGAAATCTCAAACATTCATTGGACGATGAGCTCGAGTTGTCAAAAATCGAGCTGTGTCGTCACGTAATGTTAAGTCTATGTGAGTTGCTCAAAATGAAATATCGGCAACTCTAATGTAATAGGGCCTTTAGTGTCTATACAGATTGTACGGTAAGAAAAAAAGTCTGTGAGCAACTACCTATCCTAGATATTGATAAAGATAGATATAGTTAAGGACATATATTGATCACATGACTAACATATATTATAAAGGTTTTCCAAATTAAAAACTTTAAAGAAGAAATCTTATTGCAATCTTATGGAAAAGAAAAAAATGATCAGAATCCTCAATTTATTGATTTATAATCTCATTTCGCAGCCAAGATTATAATTGAAATGCATAATATATTTCAGACATTGAATTTTTGTCACATTTTTATAGTTTTAAGATTAATAAATGGCGCTGAAATGCATAAATTTCGGACTCTAATATAAGTTATTACATAGTTAGAGCTCTTGTATTTAACGTTATTAATGTAAAATTAATTCCAAGGGATCATTGGTTCCCAGAAAATTCACAAAAAGAAAGAAAAGAGAGAAAATTTCTACTGATATAAATAAAATCAGGAATTAATACGAGTATTATCAAATTGTCAAAGATGAAGAATTGTATGAATTGATGCAATTTTGATGGAATAGGATAAAAATAATACTCAAATAAATCTTCTTTCATTACTTAAAATTGCATCTAGTTCTAATAATTCTGATTTAGACATTAAGGATGATAACTGTAAGCATATAATTCCCTATTAACTTCCATTCCCTTACCAGTGTTTGATGGAACGGAGCTATTTAATAGCTCTAAAGCTGAAGTTGAAAATTTAATTAATTGGCAACCATATTTATCTTATTTTCAAAAAATTTTCCAATAAATCAGAATCAATTTTATAAATCTCCTTCCTATAAATTCGATTTATAATTTATTTAGATTTACATAAATTAGTAATCCTGAGTATCTGCTTAAAATAAAATGAATTTATTGTTGAATAACTTATATATAAAAATGTGATTTCTAAGATGATGAAAGCATCTTGGAAAATTTTGTGTGTCGTCTAATTTTTAAAGTGTGTCACCAAATTTTAGAAATGTATATAGTAAAGATTATAATGCCTTTTTATTACGAATACAGTTTGTATAAATGAAGAAAAGTACACTGTAAAAGTTGTTTTCACAGTTAAGTTCCATATTTTTTATAGTTAAAAACTGCTTTTATCTTCAATAACTGTGACTTTTCATAAAGTGAAATATTTGCCCCACATGAAGAAACTTCAATTGTTCCCAGAGTACAATTATTGCAATTTTCTACGTCTAATTTGTATGAATTCGGATTTTCAGTAATAACCAACATAAAGGGGGGAAAAAAGATGGAGAATGTTAAATGTAGAAAACGGTTTGAGAGTAGCATTGTCTTTTGTACAGCCAAATATGAATGAAATTATCAAAAAGCATCAAGCTCAAATTTCTTATTTAAAATACGCTTATTATTATATTGTAATTAATACCCCAATAAAAGTATTGTTTTTGCAGTATTTATTATATTATTTTACATTCAAAACTATTAGCATAAACTATTTCACACAGATATTATAGGTAAGTAAACAATTTCTAAACTTAACTTTTTTCTTGCGTGCCACCAAATTTTGAAATCGTTAAAAGTGTACCCTGACAAAAAAAAAAAAGGTTGAGAATCATCATGCTGTAATACATGTCTCTATAGGAATCACGTTCTTCTAATTTTTAATTCGTGAGGATTTAATATAAAAACTGGGTGATGATTAACTTTTTTTCTTTTCTTACCAAGTTATTTGATTAAAATGCCTGTATAGTTATCCGCATTTATTTTCTTCAAGAGGAAGACTACAAAAATAGGAGTTTATATCATCAGGAATCAAATATCACATTTGATTTTTACTGGTATTATGGCAATTATAATGTACTATTGTAAACTCGTTTTGTTTTGATACGATTGTGATGAATAGCTTCGGCATTCATTACTAAAATCGAATTCCAATTAAAATCGAATATTATTATTAATGTTACTAACAGTAAATTGTTTGCATAGTGATTCATCAATAGTATCTACTCTGTCTTTGTCTCTTTATGCAATAGCGTTCATTATCTGAATGAAAGGGGATAATATCAAAACCTTCTATAAAAAAAAGATAACAAGGCCGTGACAGTAAATAATCATCATCATCATCCGAAGGAACGAAGTGCGCAAGCGCTGTTAAACTGCGCGTCGGATCTTATTAAATATTTAACGAAATAACAAACGCAACTGAATGAAGATTTTATATTAAAATAAATCAAATTCGTTAAAAATTTGTTATTTGATATTAATAAAGTAATTTTCTCTTAAAATAAGGAGATTGTAATAAAACGATGTCGTCATAATATCGACCTATAAAACTTAATTATTAAAACTTAATAATTTCAAAAAACTAAGAAAGTTTATTTAAATTTTTTAATTACTGTCTTTTCTTTGATGGTATTCATTAACAATTTTTAAATTAAAATGACATTTATTAATTTATATAAAAAAAACATATGGAGAAATAAAAATATGCACTAATTAATGCCAGAATTGATAAGAAAAAAATTTCATTTGAACAAATGATTAAGGATGCACATGTGTTCGAAAGAAAATTCTCATCTCAATTCTGTGGAAAAAGTACTATAAATTTTTATTAAAAGTGATTATAATTTTACAATTATAATCACTATGACAAAAGGGGGAAAAACCTTGAATCAAATAATTTAAACTTTAAAAACAATTAAAAAAATTCTTCAAAAAGAAATAATTTAGTATTTTTTTTTATTATAGATTTTTATTTAGATCAAGATATGACCAAACCATCAAGTTTATTTACAGGTATAATAATGCAATAATATAAAGATCACACATTTTTTCATTTGATTATAAAATAACTACAAAGCATAATACATAAAAACTTCAAATACAATGAAAATATTTAGTTCAATAAATTGTTTGAAAATTATATAGCTTAGATACAATTAAAATTATTAGAATTATATGGTAAGAAATTATTTTCTGTAAGTGAATGCACTTCAAACTCAAATCCAATAAGACAACATAAAAAACAAACAAGAGGAAAAGATATTAAAACAATATAAACATTTTTTTTTAATAATAAACTCTAATAACAGTTTAAAATACTTAAACACTCACAGACATGTCTTTTTATTAGGTGTAATATTTTAAAAGTTATACTAATATAAGAAACTGCCATATATTTTAAATTTAACATATAATAAATTTTTTACTCTTAATTTTTTTCAGCTTCTAAAATTTCCTGCAATAATATATAATTCGAACCAGACATTTGTCGATACTGACCAAATCTAGCTTCAAGATTATTAATTTTAAATTTATCACATAGTATATAATTTAAATTTAATTCAATTAATAGATACATAATAATTGATATCATACATGAAGAAATATGACAAAGAGCAAAAAATGTCTCTCGAGATAAATCTCCATGATTATTTTTTTGTTTCATATTTTCCTAAGCTTTTACCTATGACACAAAATTCTGTAAAAATTCAACACTGCTTTGATTATATAAAGTTATATTTCACAGAAATTCAAACGTAAATGCTTTGCTTACCTTTATTAGGGCTTTTTACATTCATCGTTTCCTAAAAGATTATTTTTTCAATTAAACTGGCTGTTTGCTTACATAGTTTTATATTCGTATTGTATTTTCTTCAGATAATAATTTTAAGGCAGCAATACTTGATCGATCAAAAATTTTTAATGGTAATGTAACATTTTGTTTATCAAAACTGTTTGGATTTAATGCTTTTATATTTAACTTAGGAGCCACTTGTAAAATAAATTCATTTCTTTGACATGAATGTTTTTCAACAAAGAAAATGATGCAGAAGCAAAATCAACTTTTTTGTTTGCTGTTGTTTCTGTTTCGAAACCAAATATTCCAGTTGAAGCAGGAAAAAAAAAATATTTGATCAGATTCTTTCTGATTTACCCAATTGTTTCTAATTGATTTAATTAAATGTACTGAATAAAATAATAAAAATAGCTTTTTAGAAGAATTAAAAGGATTTGGAATACAAACTTTGATTTCATTACTGCAACATAACTGAGCAAACATGTTTCTATTTACACGATTATTATCTGAAATTACACTTAAAACAGTAAATCCAATTTCACTCTTGTTTTTTTTTTTTTTATTTTATTTTTTTTATTTAAATTTCGAGAACTTATGAGGTTGCTTATCAGGTGCTGTTAATTTATACACAGGTATTAAAGCTTCCATTTCTTTGGCATTAGTAAAAAGTTGTGATATCATATATGCTTGCTCTGTAGTAGCAAGGGCTTTTCTATTATTAAATCCACATAATGTTTGGTTTTCTAAAGATATATGAGTTTTTATATATATTTCATCAATAAATAAATTTACAATTCTTTCTTTTTCTGATAAACTATTACGCTTACCTTGCAAAAAAACTAAAATTTTCATGTGTTATTCCTGATTTCACTTTTAAGTTAACAGAAAGTCTTTTAAGATGTCGTAAACTTGGTAAGCGAATAATGTTACTAGAGTACAAATAATTATAAGCTGTGATTGATTACATGTAAATAAAATATGCAAAAATTAGTAAATCAGTTGAATATCGTAAATCATGTAGAGGTTTATTCAAATAAGACATTTGCTCCAACAAAAACTTAGCTGAATCAATTTTTTCAGGCATAAAATCATTTTCAACAAATGACTTCCGCATTCAATTGATTCAGTTAATTTTGTTTTTATAAGGCACATTGAGCAGTTTTAATAAATATAATTCAACACATTTTCAAGTTGAATCCAGTACTTTGAATTATGTGATATTTTTAAAACTTCAAAAATATTTCATTATCATATATATACCGGATCATTAATTGAAGACGTAATGGTTTAAAATTTTCAAATCATCAATTTTTAAGCTTTTACTTATTTTTAAATTCGGTTCACATGAGATAAAAATGAAATTTATACATTTTTCTCTCACAACTATGTAATAAAACATTATTTCCTAAAGTAAAATTAAATGAGCAACACTCTTTGTCTTCTAAGCTTTTGATAATGGAATTCAGAGATGTTATTTTATCCTTTTCAATCTATTTATTTAGTTCTTCATCAGTAAATTTTTTTTTTAATGCATTACAGTTATCAGAAAACTCAGAACTTCGAGAAGATTTTTTATATAATCTCATGAATACAATGTAAAACAGAATTCTAAACATGAATTCCTTAAAAAAATTCTTTGTATTTTTTAAAAAAATCTTTTTTTCTGTAATGGAATCAAATAATCAAGAATCAGAAAAAATAATTAAAATAGATATCTTTACTAGATTAAAAAGCTTTGCATATTAATTCTTTAGTATTAATATGCTTTAGTATAGTCTCTAAATAAAATAATAAATCTAATTTTTTCTATTTTTAAGTACTTTTTCTATTTTACCGATTTATTGAAATTTGATAGAAATTACACATATCAAGCTTTCAGAAAGCTGTTCTAACTTATGATTATTTTATATTTTTAAAATTCTAAAATTAATCAACCATAATATTAGTAGCAATGCTATCGTCAAAAACTTGAGAAGGAAATATTAATTAATGTCTTTAGAATTCTATATTATAGTATATATTATATTGTATAATTCCCATCTCATATATCAGTAATATTTTCAATATTTAAATAAAAAGAATATAGCAATCTTTCCAGAAAAATGTAGATTAAAATTATGAAAAATAGAACATTCGGACTAGATTCATATTAAATGTAACAGAAATCATGTTCTAAGCGATAGGTATTATGCATAAAATACTTAAAAATTAAACTGTCTTAGCTTTTAGTTTCTCGGAACCCTTGTTCTAGCTATCTAAGATCAATTTTCTTAGATAGCTAGAACTTATTATCAGAATTTGAATTCACTATGTATTCATCCTATTTTCCGGCGATATTTCTTTTATTCGTTTTTTTAAACTTAGGTATGAAAATTGTATAAAATTTTGTAACCAGGGCCTATGATATTTTTTCCTATATTTATTTTTTACTTTAATTGTTTTTAATCATGTCAGAGAGCATAGTTATATTGTTTTATAAAAAATTCAGAAATTAAAAGTTATGATAATCTCCTTTGTAGGTTAAAATGCTGAATAATACTCTAATTAGAGACCTTCTATTGTGTAGATACAGTATTAGAAAATGCGAAGTCACGGAAAATAATTGGGTCTATAATGTTACACTATATCTTCCTGTAATAAAGTAACTTAATAATTAACAATATAAGTTTTCAATTATTAAATATTTTAAAGCAGAAATAAATAATAGCTACATAAATGAGACATTTTTATTCTACTTTTTCACCGAATTTTTGTCCAGAGTTGAATTCAGAACGGTGAACGTAAAACTCACAATCATTTTTGTTTAAATTCCATGTTCAGATTTGTATGGGGTAATCCAGTTTAAATTATCACTTTTTAAATAAGAATTTTAAGTTTAATGTATGTAAATTTAAATCTTAACACTTTTCTTTATCAGAGAAAATGTCATTTGCTCTTAGTAAAATTTGATATTGTTATTAAAAATACAATTTTACGTTATAATTTAAATGTATAAATTTCAAGAAACATGTATAAAATACAAGCTTATATACCATTTTTATTTCCTAATTTTCAAAAGATTTTGTAATATTTTTGAAAAAACTTATGAAAAAATTATCAATCTTTGAAATTGCTTTATTTGTATCAGATAAATCCATTTTAGGTAACACATTTGACAGTATACGTAAGCAAATAAGGAGTTCAGGTTCAAGGAATCAACTCACCACATAATAAGTGTTTAAATTAAATATATGATCAAAAATGTTTTCTATGACGAAAATATTTCATTTTGCTTTTTAATGAAAAGTTATTTTAGATATTTACTTTATCCAATTATTTTTATATTGTTTTTAATTAAGCATAAAGAAGAGAACTTCGCTTGGGAAACAAGGTCGAAATTATTTCAATGAACAACCTACGTGATTATCGTTGGCGATAGTTTGCAATTTATCTGCAAAAGCTTGGAAGATAATCAAAGATGAATTGACGCCATAACTAATCAAAAATAAATAAGGTATATGATAATTTGGAGCTTCACCTTATAAAATTAAAAAATCTAGCACGGATCTAATTAAGGGTAAATTATTTTGTTTTCCGTATAAAATTTCTTTTAGCGAAAATAATTAGCTATATCATATTCTTTTATTTATTAAATTTAAGTTTTTTTTTATATTAGTGGAAATTAATAAAATAAGATTCCATAAACATCTGTGATCAACAAAGATTTATAAATTTAACAAATAAATATAAAAAATTATTTTTATTAAAAAAAAAAAAAAAAAATCAGAAACTACCTCAGTTAAAGTTTATATAGAAAACTTTTCTAAAAGAATAATTTTTATTGAATTAATAAACTTCCATATGAAAACAGAAAAAAAAATTCCTAAAATATAGATTATTAATTAATTGGTCTTCCGTTTGTAAGAAATTTTTTTATCATTCCAAAATAATAAAAAAAAAGACAGCATTGTATTCAACAAAATATTCTAAACTCTTTTTTTGCTGATCGTTTTACCCCTCTCATTAACTAATCTCATTACTTTAAGATTCTGAAAATAGACAATTACAATTATAATTACAAGTCATTTTGTTTCCCATAAATTTTCCATTGTTTTGACGTCACCTTATCGTCTCGCTTTTCGCTGACGACAATCACCGACGATGCGCTCTCGACAGAAATCGCACAATTTCCAGCGAAATGTATTCGAGTGCGCATTAAGCGTCTGCAAACGGCATGATAAACCAAATTTGCACGAGGGTTTTCGTTTATATGTTAGAAGTGTGGAAAGAAAGGAGATAGCCAGAGTGAAATAAGATCATTATTCTTTAACACTTGCTTTATTTTTTAAATGTTTATTAAGTTTGCTTATTTTTTTAACTGATTAATTTAATGTTCATATTAACTTTAAAATAACTCTTAAATTTAGTTAGAATAATTATTTTTTACTTTTTCTTAAATGATAATCATAAGTTTGCTTATATATATTTGAAATTGCTTAATTTAATGTTTATTTTGATTTTAAAATTATGTAAAAATTAGAATAATAATTTTCCAATTTTTATAATGATTTTATTTTTTCTCTTGCATGAATAAAAAAAGGTCGTCTTTATACATTTAATAATCAGTTTCCTTACATTTTTCAATAATTTAATGTAACGATAGCTTAAAATTCAAAACACGTCCATTTGAAAGAGTTAATACTTCCTTACTTATTATTTTTTTCATGAATAAATTTTAAATAATAATATACATTAGTATTTTTATTTGAAAACATGTTGATGGTAGAAATTTATAGTTGAGAAAGAAATATTTTTAATATTAATATTTAATGAATTATTTTATTTTTTTAGTCACCAGAAGCTCTTGTTTAATATTTTATCACATCTGCATATTATGTCATATTATATTCATTGCTCTAGTCATATTTGTACATTATGCTATTAATTATCAATATGATTTAAAAATTTAATCTTTTTTAATTTGAAAACCTTTATAAAAACACGTATTGAGTAATCATATTTTGACTTCTATAAAATAAGTATGAATATAAATTAGGGCACATTAGATAGGCACTTTTTTAATAAATTACCATAAAAAGCAACTACTTTTTTTAAAAAAATTAATATCCATATCAGTATCAAAATAACACATTTTTATCTAATATTTTAAATGTTTATTTTTAAGCAAAATCTCTTTCAAATTAATGGGATGAAATTACATTATATGATTTTTATTTTTATAAAGGGTTAAATATATATTATGATTCTTAAGATTATACTATGTATCAATAATGCCAAAATGATTTGCAGTCGATTCAGCTCAATTCTATTTGAGATCTAAAACGTTCTTAAGATTTGTCTCAAAGTGTTTTAAAAAAGGTTCATATATTTCTATGCAATCTACGCAAGCAAAAGAGTTCAAACATGCAACTGAATAAATTTTAATAAGAACCAGTTCTTATTTTAGAATTAAATTAATATTTTAATATTTAAAATACATTTTTCTTTTTTGAAAGTGTATTTTCTACATTTAACACACATGTATGTTAAGCAATGTAGGTGATTAAATTAGGAAGCCAGAATACGGAATGCTATCATAACAAATTCGTTTACTTATTTATATCTATTATAGTAGAGTTTTTCTGAACATCTGCTTTAGATAAATTGTCTGCATTCAAAAAGTATGACCTTCATAAAACAACATAAAAAATATGAAGAATTTGAATATAATGCTGGAAAATGCTATTAATATTATGGATAAAATACAACAAATGTGTTCCTCATTCTATGTAATATAGTATGACTGTATAGAATCCGTTTATCTAGCTAATTCCATCCGTTTGACTTCATAGAGTCTCTTCATTTCAAGATGGTTAACAAGAATAGACATGTTTAAGATATAAAACTTGGATTCGACTGCATAAAAGAGACTTTAAATAAAAATTGAAAACAAAAAAATTAAATAGCTCAGTTCACTTTTAAAAGAGATCTTTCTGGGTCGAATGATAGTGACTGATGTACTATAAAAAAATGCCTTGGAACACTAATTTGCATAAGCGTCATTACAAAAGTAAGTTATTATGATCAGAATAGGGTAAATTATTCAAAAGATCTACCTTAATAAAGCCATTAAAAAAAGCTATGTAGTTTCCAAGCAGAACTTGAAAAAATTGAAAAAAGAAGCAATTGATTTATCAAGACTAATGAATAAAATCACAGATGAAGAATCAGTGATGAGTTTTTTGATGAAAGCAAAGAAATTAATTTTGAACTATAATTTGAAAAGAATTGATATCAATTCATTTTGTCATTTGTGATAAGTATAAACAGCCACTGTGTCAAAGAATATAGAAGTATATATGTATTTATAATCAAAGATTATTAAAAATGGCTAGAGCCATTTTGAATAATCTTTGATTATAAATTGAATATCCAACCACAGTGTGTTAAAAAGTAAAGGATTTGTTACAAAAATAAATTGGTATTTGTAGTTTTAAAAATCAATATCAATTGGAAAATTCTTTAAATTTTCTGAAAAAATAAATACATAACAATCAAGAATTTTATTACATTCGAAACTCTACATATACCATACTTCTTATTTGAGTTAAATGCCAATTTATAGAGTCATTAATAATGCTTTATCATTTCTGATTATCGAAATATTGAAAATTCTTTCAACATTACTGTTATTTAATATATCAGAGTAATTATTCAGTAATAAAAAGACATTTAAGAACACCAATGAGAGAAGAAAGATTAAATGAATTCGTCCCTTCATATGTAGAGTGAAAAATTTTAAGCCACAAACATTGAATTAATCATAATTTTGTAGAAAATAAAGCAAAGTGGAAATTCAATTAAGAGTGTTTCTTTAATAAGTTGACGTAATCTATATAAAAGTGCAATGTTTTTTATTCCTTTTCGTTTGAATTAGTACTTATATGAGGATCTTCTTGTAGTTGATATTTCTTACTTGATTTTGAGGGTTCTGAAAATGTATAAGAGATGTATAATCAAGTGACTTAACTTGATTACTTTTTATTTATCACGATGTTTTGACAAAGTTATAAATTTGTGCTAAATAGTTTAATATAGATTTCTTTCGCTATCTCAAATCGCACTCACTTTCTGCAAAGTTTACATCAGCTTTTTTTTGCTGTATTGTGTCACATTTTTGCTTGTGCTTAAAAATCTGGATGAAATTTACTTCATTCTTACTTAATAAAATGTATTAGCCATTTACCACATAATTAAAAAATGAGATTAATACATCTTCAAACAAAATTTCTATAGTCTCAAGCCACAAGAGGTATTTTATTAGATAGCAATTCCCAAGTAGGATTTTCAAACAGTAATATTCATAATCAGAATTAGGTGTTCCAATCGGAAGTCATGAAAAACTGCAATACCACTGATGACCTTTCTTGTAAGAATTACTATCTTAAATATAACTGGGGCTGAGGAGTATTTGGAAATATATAAACTTACTCCCTACATGCATGGCGTGAAGCAGAGGAAAATCGAATGGTAAATGTATCAATCTTCTTTTTTATTTATTCCTGTATTGATCTTTTATGATTTACTTGACTATACATAAGCTTAAAGTTACTTCCAATGTTCATTAACAATTTAAAGATCAAAAAATTATCACTTGACTATCATTGGTTCAAAATTTAAACTCTTTATCCATATTATGGCCACAATTCATTAACACGGCGGAAACACGTCTTTCGTTCTCGTAAAAAGTTTCACCACTTTTATTTTGATTGAACCAACCTTCATCTAATGGAAACATCAGAAAATGAACGGTTATTTAAAACACGGAAGCATTTTTGCTTGTCTTTAATATTTTTTGCTGAGTTATATTTGGCCATTTATTTAAATTTATTTCACGATTAATCCATTGATTTTTCATCGTTTAAGTTGTCCTATTTTCTTATGTTATAGCTATTAATGTTTTTTTTAAAGATGACATGGTAATTTTGGTTATTTCAAATTGAATTTCTCGGATTTTGTTGCACATCGCCTCCTTAATAAAATCTTTAAACTATAAAATTTTTAGGAAATTATTTTAGTACATATCACGTACAGAGTCTGTAAGTCTAATTTTCCGATCATTTGCTGCGTGGTTTCAGATGGAAGATTATATGAATGTATTACACTAAATTTAAATAAATTAAATTTAGAGTAATACACTCA
>JAPDSC010109006.1:0-16041 GCA_026290005.1 Latrodectus geometricus
AATTCCCCTTTAGCGCGTACAAACAAGTAGGGGAATTCCCTTTATGTGCATACAATAAAATTTACTGGTCAGAGCAATTGAAACGTGTTAATATTTTGTGAACTGTCAATGCAATAAGACGTGTTTGGTAAAGAAATTTTTTACAGGCAAATTTGATTTTCCATTAAATTTAATTTTAACGCATTAAGATAAAAGGTAAGCCAAAAAATATTTTGTATTTATTCAGTTATTTATGTTTTTTAATTTTGTTAAATATTTTATGTATCCCTAAAAGGAAATGTCAGATATAAAACTAAAACGGAAGGCAATTTCTTTGGAAACCAAGATTAAAATTTTAGATCGCCTTCGAAATGGAGAAGGCTCAACTGCTCTTGGTACATTTAATTTATATTACTTTTAAGATTAGAGTGCATATCTTTTTTATCATTAATTACTATGCTTGTGAAAATAAGCATTATATATTTGATTTAATAAAATAAACATGAATTCTTGTTCTTAAAAATTCTTGTTTTTCACTAATTTTAATAGGTTTTAGAGATTAGGAACAAATTACCCATTTTTGTATAAGATCAATGTCTTTTTTTACACGTTTTTTTTTTACACGGCTTCTTCTGGAACCAATCTACCGTGTAAAAACAGACTTAGGTGTATATATATATATATATATTATTATTATTATTATTATTATTATTATTATTATCCTGGTTTTTATTCATTTAAATGCATCATTTATAGTAATGAAACTACTTAAAGTTTATGTTATAAAAATGTAAAAAATCAAAAATTACTGCTTCAAAAAGACAAGTTAATTAAATTAAAAGTAGATTAAATGTTTTCTCAACAATAAAAAAAACGTTTCTTTCATCAGAATTAATTCATTATCATTAAGTAATTTGGAATAATTATTAAAAATTTCAAGCATACATTTTGCTTATTTGCTTACGTTTCAATAAAATTATTATTAATATTTAGATTGCAAATTCAGACATTTTATTTATTGCTTACACATCAAGAAGATATTTTATTTCAGACGTTTTCCAAAATTTTCAAATTTGAATTACAACCCGAAACTTGCTAACTTATGATATAAATTCTTATCCACTGAAGAATTTAAGTAGTTATTTAGTATTACCCATTTTCATCTTGAAGTTAGAAAAATTCTCATTTGTTTTATATTAACAACTCAATTTACTTCCATTTTATTACTCTCAAAATTTTAATTAGACAGTTTTAGCTTTGAATATCATTCAAACAATTGTGTACTAATTTATCAGTATTCTCACCTTATCCAAATCTTATCCAGATTTTAATAGATCCAAATCCAGATTACTATTTAAATAAAAAACAATATTTCTTCACACAACAATGAGATTTGAACAATAAAAGTGAAGGAGTCAGATCTTTAAATTTAGATTGTTATTACATTTCTTTTCATAAAGGATTTTATTTCGATTTCAATGAACTTTTCAGAAACATTCTTCTCTTATATTCTGAAATTCCTTGAGCTTTTTCATTAAATTTGTATATTGTTTCCTTTAGAGTATACGTGTAAAATGTCTAACTTTTTTACAGCTTCTTACATTGCCGATTAAAATATTGAAAAATTTCATTTAAAACTGATTTCTAAACTGATGTTTCTAGAATTTTTCTTCTCGTGAAGATTTTCTTGAAATTTCATCCTGGTTGCCCTATCAGGAATCTTTTTCTGTGTTAATATTTTGAAGGAAAATGTTATTTACATCATAATCAATATTTATTAGGACTTATGCCAAATTTTATTTTTGAAATTCTTTTTGTATGTTAATACATGTTCCAGTTCAATACGCCAAATTTTATTTTTGCAGTTCCTTTTGTATGTTAGCATAAGTTCCCGTTCAATATGCCAAATTTTATTTTTTGCAGTTCTTTTTGTATGGTAATATATGTTCCGGTTCAATATGCCAAATTTTATTTTTGTAGTTCTTTTTGTGTGTTAATACATGTTCCAGTTCAATTGGGGAAAATGCGTGTTACAACCAAAGCACTCATCACCGCTAATTTCTTCCATGCATGAAATTCCTTTCAAAACTCGCTTTTACTGTGACAAAGCCAATGTTGTTAAGCCATTTTTTAATTGAAAATTTATGTTTATTACACCTTTCAGTATAAGAATTACAAAAGTGAATCTATCATTTCAGAACTTTCACAAAATCAAACAAAAGACAAATAAACATTAACTAATTTTTTGTCCTTTTAATTTGTCTTGCACAGTGATTGGTGGGTGGATTTTAGTTGCTACTATGATAGAAGTTGTTTACATAATATTACTTGAATATTCAAAACATTATCAATGGACCTATCAATTTAAAAACGCTATAGTATTCTATTCAATTACATTGAAAGAAAATTTATTTAGACTTTATCTAAACAATTAAAATGATGAAAAGAATTCAAACAGTGAAGTAAATGACCATGCTGTTATAGGCTTAATTCAATGTTATGATGATATTAAATATATTAATTTATACAGATTTGAAAATTTAATAAAATATAGTTGGATTTATATCGTTTCGAAAAATTGCGCTGTTTAAACTACAAACAAAGAAACTTTTAGCAAGACTTTATTTAACCAACTGAAAAAAATGAAAGATAAAATCTTCACTTCTTAAAAGATTGGTTATTTTAGGCTTTTTTATTTTATATACTTATAAGATAATTTTACAGGGTTAAATGTATCCTTAAGTTTATCTTGTAATATTGTCGGTAGACAATTTTATACACATTTATCTTTATAATTAAAATAACTTAATATCCTTAGTATTTTTTTATTAACACCCTCATGTTCACAGAAATTACGCTGATTAGAACAATGAACTATCTTATAAATGGTTCTAATTATAACACGACTAATTTTATCCTGTTTTATTCCTCTGGTTTTGTTTGTAACCAAATACCAGCCAGTCTGCGAGACACGAGAAAAAAGAATATCATTCAAAGGCTTTTTATTTTTATCATTTGACGAGACTAATTTGACTTGCAGCTTAGGAAAATGAGAAGTTCTTCTTGACTACCAATGACAGTAACTTTATATATTAAAGCATAAGAAGATCTTTGCTCAAGTTCTGATCTTTATCTTTATTACTCATCAGCAGAAAACGAAATGGCTTGTGAGGATATTATATCTGTCAACAAAATTTAATATCAGACAATTATATCTCCTTCAAAACATTAATTAATTAATCTTATAATTGGAGGCTAAATTGTGTTATTTATGGCAGCTACTTCAAAATCTATTTATTTTATTGTAGTTTTTTTTAATTCATATTATTTAAAAAGTAAATGGTGTATAACTACTAAACCAGCAATGTAAATGGAAACTAAAAGGTTGTGATGGTCTGTTTAGGAAACGGGTCGTTTTCATCAGAGGGTGATAGAACCGTCTATATCCCAAGAAAACAAAGATCTGTCGTATTCACTTAAAGGAGTCGGGACACTTAAAATGTTCTGTGGTTGCAATAACTTCTACAAAAAGGGGTACGTCTTGGGGTGATAGGCCAATTTTTTTTAACTTTCTCTTTCGAACTTGCGATCAAATTATGAAAACTAATACCTCAGTTTCATCAATAGGTGATTAGATTCAATAAAAGGAGTTCTTGATAGACATATCGTATTGATATGTCTATCGTATCGTAGACATATAGTATAGATATGTCTATCAAGAACTCTTTTTATTGAATCGGATCCTTTCATTGAATCTCTTGATAGACATATCTATACGATATGTCTATTAAGAGCTCATTTAACCTAAGAATATTCAACCTAATAAAAGGGATTAATACCAATTAACTGGATAATTAGGATCCCTAATCTATCATGAATATAATAAGGAAAAATTGATAATAATATACTAAGAAAATCTTGATTTTAAAGCTATTTGGCTCAAAATACTACATAAAAGCAGATGTACCTAACTCCTAAAAATAGCTCAACGAATAAGAAGAAAAATGAGAATTTAAATTATAAAATTACATTTATGATTTAAAATAAGAAATGGACTGTTTTAGTTTTCAGTAGTTTATTACATGTACATTAAAGAAAAATTGTAGGAGTATTGCATATTATAATGATAGTCTGGAATATAGATTCTAGAAATCCTTGAAGAGTAATTAATCAAATTATCTAAAATATCCTAAAAAGAATACCATGAATTTCTGCATTTTATTTATCTAGTATAGTTTTATTCATCTGGATAGAAGAAAAGAAGAGATAAAATCACGACTTGTTTAAAAAGTAAAATATGTGATTTACTTAAATTAATAATAAAATTTTTTTTATCTTAGAAGTTCGAAGTCAATTCTTCTCCAATGCTGAGATTTCAATACACTTTTAAGTTTATAATGAGAATTTTTTCCTTGCGATTTCTAATTATATTCAGAGTATTTAGTTTTTATAAAAAAAGAATTTTCCACACTTAATGCACACAGTTCTTGCAAAATAAACTTATTGTTTTTAACTAAGTATTGATATATTTATTACAAAAAAAAAAAGAACTTTAGATTTTAAGGTTCTTTTTTTGTTTTATCCTTCTGTTTATTCAATATTGCTTTGACTTTTCAAATTTCCAGTAATATTAATAATTTTCTACTGCTTATAACCAAATTGGAAAAAAATTGGGTTTAAATACTTTAAGCGTTATAATCTTAAAATATTTAAAACTAATTTTTTTAAAGTTGTAAAGTCATTTTATTTTACCTTTTAAAAAAGAAAATCACTCATTGAAAATAAATGTACTGATGTCACGAGCATTTTTAAATTTTATATTTACGTTTATTATTCAAATTATATAATTTTTCTATTCTTGGAATTATAGAAACTGTATAAATTGTTTACCTAATAAGGTAAACAAGAATTTCTTACATACTAAAATATTTTGTAATTGATGTAATTCTACATGAATTTTGAATAAGTTTTGGATTTAAATAAATAATCGTAACAATTTTTTCAATAGTTATTGGAATTTGTAGAGAAAATTCTTTTCACAATATGGAAAAAGAAAAATAACATGAAAAGAAAATTCTTTTCTCTACTATTTTTTTTAACATTGTAATTGACATACCAGTTTTTAGTTTAACTTATTACTTTATGGAAACATGACTATACTTTCCATCATTAAAAATAGGAATGATACTAATATTTAGATGATTTTCTATGATACACTGGACTTAAAATTTAAATTTAAGTAAGTAAATTTAAGTTTTTGGGATATATATATTAATAGTAAAGAAAAAAATAAAAGCAGTGGAGGTTTGAAATCCAATAAAAGTAGCACAAAATAAAACGCATTCATTAATCATCATAGTTTTGCATTTTTGTTAACAGACTACACAAAAGTAAAATTCTCATTAATTGACCTAAAATTTTACAGCTGAGAAAAAATACATAAAACTATAAAATTGAAAAGTGAATGTAAAATATTTTTTTATACTTTCAACTATCACATTTAAAAAGTATTAACCCTTTTAATAGAAGAAATACAAATGGCAGTGAAAATGTAAATTGTGAAATAAATAAAATATCATATTTTTTTAATCTTTAAATTTTTATACAAAGTTCAATAACTTTTCAAAACTAAAAAGTAAATTTTCAAAAAAATAAAAAAAATTAGCTTATAAAAATTAGGATTTTTTTTTGTATTTAATAAATTATTTTCAACTTAATTAGCAAAGAGTTTTCAAATATGAAAATAAAATAAATTTATGATTTTTGTCGGAAATATTTTAAGACGTAAAGTATATAACATTAACTTGAAATCCCAGATCTGGAACTTTCTACACGCTGTTTTCGATAATTGAAACTGTGCGGTAGGTTATCACTAAAGCTTGCAACACTACATGAAATGGGTAGAAGCTTTAGTAAGCGAAAATAAAGAAAAAAAAGAGCAAGTAATCAAAATAAAATGTAAGATAGAGCCAATCTGAGATATAAAGTTACATTAAAAGGCATCCGTTGAAAAGTCGCCAACCATCGTGTGTGGGCCAAATGAGTGAAACCATCTTTCACATCTCCTCTTTTACTAAATACGATGACTGATTTTTCAACTGTTAATGAAGTGATATTTGATTACAGTACGCATCACACTGTGTGAAAATGCTCGCCAGATTCTCATTTTCCCCTGCTCATGTAATAAGAATATATTCTTGTGATGTGCTTAGAGAAAATTGTTGATGGATGGATGATAACCCTTTAGAGCTGCTACTTGAAACAATTGCTGACAGATGCGGAAGGATATTTTTCAAGTATTTAGATTTAAATTATGGGTGGGCAGTTTAGCGTCAAATTTATTTATTTTATCAGTAAAAAAAAATATTAATAAATCAAATAGATATGTTTTTCCCATAATATGCGTACATGTAAAGGCAAGGTTTTTTTAAGAAACACAATGCCCTTACTTCTTGTTAATATCCAAGTATAAAATTCAAAGTAACATAAATTAAACTTGAAGATTTAGTACTATTTAAAGAATTTTTGTTCCAGACAGCATATACTTAAATTAATTAGATACTTAAATTCAATAAAATAATTCTAAAAATTTAGATTATGCATTCGTTAAGATTAAATTATTTCTGATAATTTTGCTATTAAAAACAAGTCAAGTAAAATAACAGCTCCAAAATTAAGTGAAAATTTACGGTTCTAATAAGATTAAAATAAAATAAAATAAAACTGTAAATAATTAGTTTCTTCAAATAATAATTGGAAAAAAAGACCCACCTAATTACAATATCATGCATCGATAGCGATTGCCTCTTCAAATCTGATT
The DNA here is from genome assembly GCA_026290005.1 of Latrodectus geometricus. Taxonomy (NCBI): domain Eukaryota; kingdom Metazoa; phylum Arthropoda; class Arachnida; order Araneae; family Theridiidae; genus Latrodectus; species Latrodectus geometricus. The sequence continues at coordinate 6,800 of JAPDSC010109006.1, forward strand.
CTGAATTTTATAAATATTCTAAATTCATTTTCTAATTTTGTATATTTTATTTTCAGTAATGTATTTTATCTAAATGATGTAAATGTTATTTGGTGATGTTGGCATAAATGTGTGTTGTAATACTTATTAAAATTGCCTTATTTTGCACTTTTACTTTTTTAATTTGGTTTACTTCATAAAATATACATATACATACATAAATATACATATACACACACACATATATATACAGATGGTTATCAAAATAAAGGAAACAACTTAGACCTAGATTTTGAAGGAATCCTTTGTTAATATGACGTAGGAGCGATTTTGACATTTATTACAGCTTGGATTCACCTGGGAATCAAATCGTACAAATTCTGAATAGTGTTTAGAGAAATATTGTACCATTCTTCATGGAGATATTATGAAAGTTCCGTGAGAGATGCCGGTAGAGGATATCGATTCCAGATTGAAAGCTCTTAACCACAACGGTTTGATTATATTGAGGTCTGAGGACTGTGCGGACCAAGGTAGGTATTCCATTTCATCCTCATCTTCATCAAACCATGATTGGACAAATCTGGCTGCATGAATGGGGGCAATATCATCTTGGAAAATTTCATCTCCTGCAGGAAACAAAGTTTGCATCATAGAATAAACCTGGTCAGCTAAAACTACTCTATACTTCTCCCCAGTGATCCTTCCTTTCAGGGTAATGATTGGACCAGCAGAAAACCTTGAAACGGCTGCCCATGCCACGACCAATCCATCTCCATGCTTGACAGTTGGAAGAGGGCAATCAGGATCATACGCTTGTGCTGGTGTTCTCCAGACATGTATCCATCCTGTTGTGGGGAAAAGTGTGAAACATGATTCGTCTGACCATATAACAGTCTTTCACTTATCCATCGACCAGATTTTGTGGTTGTGGCACCACTCTACACGACGTTTGCATTAGCATCTGTGACAAGTGGCTTGGAAATTGCTGTTCTGCCATAGATGTTCTCTTTATGAAGGTATTTTCTAACTGGAATTATTGATACTGGGGAATCCAGATGCTGATTGAGCTTTGCGGTCACTTTGGCTGAAGTTATTTTCTTGTTAGACATTACAATCCACTTTAATCCCGTCGGTCTCTTTTACTCAGCTTCTTCCGTCTACTATTTTGTTTTGCTGAGCTTGTATTTCCAAGCTGTGTATATGCTGTCATGACTTTAGAAATGCCTAAAAGCTCGGATGTTCCGGTCAATGTTGCTCCAGCTTGTCGAGCTCCTACAATTTGGCCTCTCTAAAAATCTGTGAGGTCTGACATTTTACGCTTCTGACAGAAATTCTAAACGTAGACAACTCCGCTAAAGCTCTCTCATACTAATATATGTATTTTTTATATTAAAAAAAATCTGGTTGCTAAGATTATATTTTAATGCTTACGAAGAGAACTCTTAAATGTCCCATTTATTTCATAAGATTCACATTTCATTTTCCATTTTGTTTTCTTCTTCACTCAGACTAGAATTCAGAATGAAAAAAGAATCTGAAAGAGGAAATTTTTGAAGTGATTTGCACGCTTCGCCACTGACGATATTTATTCCTGAATTTATATCACTTTGCATACCTTATATAAGAGAAATTGTTTCACCCATATAAAACAAATTAATTAAATTTAGTTAAGGAATTCATATTGGGAAAAATTGTGTTATCCTTAAGTGTCATCCACTACAAGTTTAAGAAAATGTATTTGAACTCGAAGGGATGGGAGAAAAAGTACTTTATTAACAATCGAAAATTTGAATAAGATGTATAAATATATATAGAGAGTGAGTATACCAATAATAGGAATTGAAAAAATAATTGCTAATGAGTATAATATAATAAAAACATTATGAAATAAAATACAGTAATATTTTTCATAGAATTGTACAGAAGATTTTATTAATTGATTTAACTTATGATCTGTTCCGGATAATTTAGTTTAAAAAAATTCTTTTATTTTAGAAGTAGCTGAAAATAATATTTTTGAAATATAAGAATTAAAATTATCAATTAAATGGTACACTTATAATAAATCATAATCGACATTCTATTACTAAACTTTATTATTCAAATAAAAAATATTACATAGTATTTTGGTTCAAAATGATAAATTTCTACTGAGTTAGAAGTTCGAGTTATGCACATAGTTGTACAGAACTGAATTAGAATTCATATAACAGTTAAAATGTGAAATTAACTGCAGTTTTTGATTACTTAATCTTAATGAGAAAATATGAACAAATTCAATATAAAGAATTTTAGAAAATGAATAATTCAACAAGAAAAATGTTTTCAATAGATGTATTTAATATTCAAAAGGAGAAAAACTAGAAATGAACTAAATATAAAATTAATTTAAAACTTAAAATTTACAAAAGTAAACGTATATATTAGGTTGGGGAAAAAGAAATCCATTATTTTTATGTGAACTTTATGTAACTTCTTTTGGATTCGCTTTGTAAAAAAGTTTAAAACAGTTTTCATGTAGATTTTTAGGTCTTGCGCGTTACGACTGCTGACATGCGGTTAACTTCGATCATTTTGGATATTTTATAGACATTTTCGATGATGCTGTATCCACATGCAAGGTGCATCTCTAACATCAAAAATACCCGAACGGAATCGACGAACCAAAAATTGTACGTAACTGGTTGTTACAGTCTTATATAGGACGATAAACACCTTTCACAAATTTAGCCACCCGGCAATCTTTTTCGCCGTTACAAGAGAAAAACGAAAATGTATCGAATTTTCTGTTTGTTGTCTTCCATTTTTAAAACCTTGCACTCATAACTGAATTAATCAAACAAAAAACCGCAAGAGAATATTTTAGTGTCAAATGTCACCTTTCCAACGAGCGTAAATTTGAAATTGTTTGATAGATACCTCACGAGATAGCGATCACTTCAGACTTCTACCAAAAAAATATTGGATAACTTTTTCCCCAACCTAATATAAATAGCTTGATTTATGATTTATATCTAGCTTAGTTATAAAACTAGTTTTAGAAACAAACTTTCGAAATAATATTCAATTTCTATTAGTTATACAACACCACTATGGGATTTGAAATACTTAAAAAAATATTTTGTTAAATAAAAATATTTAATGATTATGATACCTTATATTATGAGAATTTGCGCTCTTAATGTTTCTCATTGCAGAATTTCCATACCAATCCAACAAGATTATTTATGAAATCACATCGTATAAAAGCTTGAGCAGATGGAAGAAACCCATCCGTTCCTATTAACTTGAAATGAGCTCAAAAAATAATTTTTTTTCCCTGGAACACCCCCTATTCAGTAGATTTTGAGGGGGAGATCCGATTAGAGAGTTTATCAGAGGAAAATATCTCTTTTTGATCAAGAGTTACCAATTCCGAACACTTCATATTTTTCATACACCCCATTTCATCTGGATTGCGTTAAATTCTCAGCCATAAAATCGAATTATAAGATCTGGACACGCGCAACATAATGGAACCATCAAGTGGACTTCTACCAAAACATCTCATTGACATTTCCCACCATTGCCAAACTCTACTCGGGGGAATTCGGGACTCTGGTAAAATCATTCACCTGTTCATTTCCCTTCCTGCCTGACAGATTGGATGCATAATTTTCGACGACCCTTTCGAATCCTCTGTTCCGGGTTTTCTTTCAGCGCGTGCCATGGCGCGTGTTTGATTCTGTGTCTGATTTTAGGTTTTCCCAGACTTTTTAATAATAGTATATGTCTTAATTTAGAAGTTAGAGAAAATGTCACAATCGAGTGTCTAAACTTTGGAATGATTTTGCATTTTGCCCTTAAGAATCAACCAGTGGCAAATTTAAAAAAATACATGTGAAATATAATCAAAATAATATAATAAAAAAAATAACCAAATGGCAAATTTAATCAAATGGCAAATTTAAAAAATACACGCAACATGAAAAGTCTTTAGATTTTCTAAACTGTTAGTTTTCAAAATTTTGATAATGCATTTATTTTTTTACAAATAATATGCCATTCATCCTAAATTAAATGTATATCCCGTGATTTTAAGTAATGAGAGTGTTTGTAAATTATTTGATTTTGAAATACTTTGACAATCTTTAGCTTAAGGCGTGTAAAATCTTTAAAAATGTCAACAATTCAACAGATTGAATATACTTAAATAAATAGCTCATAATGCTTTTTTAAAAAATAAAATGTTTCTTCCATTGACAGAAAAAATTCTCATGACTTTTAAGATTATAAATTAAATTCATTGCTTGGAAAAATATCTTTTGTATTTAAATGAAATATTCCTATAAATTGATTGATATTCAAAAATTTATATAACATCCAGGAAAATACCCAAGATATTGTTTATATTTTGTCTTCAATATCAGAAAAATTATACCCTCTGTATGTAGCTGCCATATAAGTGAAAGATTGCAAATGATCAACCACATTTGAGAAACATTCTGCAATTATATGTCTCAGCTAATATTTCTATTCAAGTCGAGTTGCATCTGACAATAATGGCAACGAAAAAATGCCCCGGCCTTTTGCTGACTTGTGTGTGAAAGGATTTATGAAATGATTTGACTTATTAAAAAAATTTGACCGAGTAAATGGTGAGAAAATCATACTCTGGTTTATTTATATATTCTTAATTATTGATTTAATCATAGAAGATTAATCGATTGAAAAAAACTGATTTTTTAAGCAAAATCTAGAAGATTTGTTTCACTTAAAACGTGTTTAATCTTACTGAATCTATCTAATAAAAAATATTTTTGTAGCAGAAAAATTGATGAACGCGCGCTTGTAACATAAAACAAACTACAGTACTATCGAGACGCGAAAGAAAAAACATAGGTCTATTTAACTGAAAAAAATATAAAATCATCCTCTAAATTAATTTTCAGAAAAATTTTATTGCAAACTGTTCAACAAGTATTTGATAAATATTTTATGGCTTTGACTTCTGATATATATATATATATACTTCATATGTACCCTTTACAAGTGCCGTGTTTTAAATTTAGGTTTTAATTGTTTATAGAAAAATATTTTTTAAGAAAGACATTTTTACTGATTTCTCTTATATTTCTTTTTTAAAATTATATTTAAAAATGTTTTTTGTTTTTATATCCCAGATACAACAAACATGATTTCAATTTGAATATATAACTCAATTTATTACAAAATCATTTTTTTAAGATTCTTATTGCAGAAAAAGTGATTTATGGTCATCATTAATGGAATTATTAATAACATTAAAAGGAACTCGTTGATATCATAAAAATAAAATATTTTTCAAAGCTCAAAACTTATAAGACCATTCATTGTAAATATGAGAGTTATTCAAAATATTATATAATATATTTCTATTATAAATAATTTCTATTAATTTAAATAAAATATGAAATGTGTTATTAAAAGTCATAATAAAATGTCATGTGATTTTCATTTCCTTTGCGAATAAATTAATTCTTCTTATGGTGATTCATAGGATTATTTTAAATTAACAATGAATTTTTAATAGACTTAATATTTCTAATCAACTTTTTCTAGATTATGATACTTTGAAAATGTTTCTGCTAATTACAGCTTTAAAATATTTTTATGTTTAATGTAAAGCATTTAAAATAATTAAATTTAGGATAAATCTTAAGATTAAGCTAATGTTTGTATTTTTAATTTTATATTATTCCAAGTCCCCATTAAAAAATATTTAAATTGTCAGGATTCTTACCATGATTGGAGAAACTTCGACCATGATTGGAGATTGGAGATCTTACCAACATTGGAGAAATTGCGATAGCTTTAATGAATGAATGTTATTTCCTCTTTATCGTTCGTCTAATAGCTAATAGCTGCTTCCATTGTAAAATTAAAGTATCAGAAAACGTTTGATTGATTTAAATTTGGAAAACATCTCAAGAAAGCTGATAAGAAAACAACAAACAAGGTAATACAGTGAAACTGTTTCACATACACGAACAAATAAGTATTGCTATGAAAATTGATTTAATGATTTAAAAGGTTAAAAAAGTCAACTAATTGATCAAAGAGCTTGCTCTTCTATAAAAAATATTATTGGACGTTAAAAATTTTTAAAAATATTAAAGCTTTGTCATAAATTACAAAAGCTTCAAATTAATATTCACTCAGAAGTTCAACTAGCAATTAATGTTTCTCGCCATCCTCTTAAAACTCAACCCTTATGTGTATAATTTCTGACTCTTCATGAGCCACGTTTAAAGAGGGGCTATTTTAGTTGAGTGGTGAGGCGAGGCCTACCCATTAAAAAGTTGTAAAACCCGTCCTCCACTCTGTCAGAACTTTATTGCCCGGAAAACATCGGATTAAAAGAATAAAAGCACAACAAAGAAACGAGTCCCGCCTTCAGCAGAGATCTCTTTATATAATCCAGTTACAACTGAGCAAGTCACCGAGACCCAGCAACTCCCTGGGGGACAATATGGGACTCGGAGCTACTTCATGAGGGGGAGGGGAGTTTTCAAGAGGCAAAAGGTCCCACTCCTCCTAATTGATATCCAAAAGCAGAACGCTCTTTTGCCTCTTGGGACTCCGCTACAGACACAGTTATTGTGCCAGAAACAAGCGACGTTCTAAGTATATTATATAACCTCACGTAACATGTGATGCGTTGACTTTAGAGTTTTAAAACACGGCAAGGGGATGCGCAAGTTTAACGGTTTCTTCCAGGAAGCAGGGGGTGGGAGGTTGGGGGTGTACCACAGCACCTGGGTCGGGCTCTTAAGGTGATGAGGTATTTTGAGTGCAAGTGGCACAATGTTCGCAAAAGTGGTTGAAGGTTGATCGTCAAGAAGTGTGCCTTAACGAAAGCTTTCGATTTATTTGATTCTATTGTTTTAAAAGCTTTTTTTAACATCGGAAAATATACTTACTCATTCCATTAAAAACAACTTTAATATTATTAATTTGGTGACAGTAATAATCTTGCCGTCACCAAATTAAGTCATTGTTTGACTAAAAATGAAATACATTTTTCTATATTTTTAATAATGTTTTTACAACAATAAATAAGAAAAAATCGAAAACTTGAGTGCAGAAAATCAACGAAACACATACTATGAAGTGTGAGAAAGGTTGAAATTGTTTTTTTTCAAATGTGTAAAGCATCTGAGAATTACATTTTGGTCCTTTATTTCATGTTAATAAGAACACCTTATTATGTCTCTAATTATATCTTTTAATTACTTTTTATTATTTATTAGTTACCATTACAAAATAAAAGCAGTTATTCGTCTCTCTCGAAATATTGAATTATGAAAACAAAATAATAATTTTAAATAAATTTAAATAGAAACAAATATCTTTTGAATTCGAAAATTTGGAGATTAAACAAGATTAAATTCAATTTTAAGCTTTACTTAACTCTATTATTTTATCAGAAATGCATATCTAATACAAAAAAATACATTTTTATTTTAATTTAAGTAAACTATTACAATAAGTAAACATTTCTCCGATTATTTAGATTTGATATACTATTTGATATTTAGATACTTGATAATTAAGAACTGATTACTTTTTTATTTTATAATCAGAAAAATGATAGTCTGTTACTAAAAATCAAAAATCCAAGACCATATCTGTTATTTTTTGAATATCCTTGGACGTCTATTTGAAAGAATGATTTTCAATCAAATTTATTTAAATATTCTCAATAAATAGTTGAAGAAATGTGCTAATAGAGATATTAAGTGCATCCAAATAAAATTCGACTTTATATTTAAATGAGCTTTAGTTTTGTTGTGTGTGTTTATGAAATCGAAACCCGAGAAACATTATTAGTATTAATTATGTATGGATTCAAACTTTGCTCTTTATTATCAGTCCAAACATAGAATGAGTTACGACGTTTCAAAATGCAAATAAGTGATTTTCATTTCCCTTTACGATAAAAGAGTCCTGTTAAATTATATGACTGTTTTTTAATGCTCAGTATAAACACGCAGACTTTTATTTTGCTGTTAATATGATAAGATGTATGTATAAAATACTATTTGTATAAAATATTACATTATATAATATTATATTTTATACATAAATGTATTATTATTTTAATTTGGTGAAAATAGAGTTTTTTCTTATATTTTATTAAGTTAAATGAATTATACAATGAAAATATAACAACTTATGTTGTTGTTGCCGTGTGTCAGCCAGGCTGGCAATATGGGGTGCGCTGCTCCACTTTTCCAACTGAACCGTATTTGGTGTGGAGTCCGACTTCCTCTGTACACACATGCCATAGGTACTCGTTTATAGGGTAGGCAACCATTCACACACAAAGAAAAGACAAGAAAGAGAGAAAGTACATCCATGCCCGGAGCCGGTAATCGAACCCATGTCCTTCCCATCCGTAGTCTCGTAAGCTAACCACTAGACAGGTTGGGCGGCAAATTATGTTGTTGATAACTTTAATAAAATGGATAAATGCCAAATTGCTAGCTAATATTTTTAGGTGATAAGTATAGGATATTTTTATTAATGGTTGTTTTAGGAATAACATTTTGGTAAGGAGTTCGGTAAGTTTATGATTCACAGTATTTAAAATTTAGAAAGATTAAAATTAACCCTTTGGGTGCACATTTATTTGAATTTTTTTTTTTTTTTTTTTTTTTTTTTTTTTTTTTTTTTTTTTTTTTTTTTTTTGCATTTGGAGCACATTTAATTTTTTGGGTTATTGAGTAATTTGTAAGAACAGCATATTTTATCCAAGAATTCCTTTATTTCATGATATATTAATGTATGTATGAGAGATATTGGGATAACTTTAAATATTTAGTATTGCAAAAAAAAAAAAAAAAAAAAAAAAAAATTAAGTTATAATAAAAGCAAGTTTTATTAATAATTTTGAAGAAACTATGGTGGATACAAATTACTTTGAAATAAACAAGAATGAACGTGTTAAATATTGTCTCATTTTCAACGACGTATCAGAACGTCATGTGCGACTTTGACCAAATTAATGCATGACGTCTTGATACGTCGAATGTGGTCAAAGGGTTAAAAATAAAATTTCAAGTAAAAAGAAATGAAAATTTCTGTACCTTTTTTGAAACAAAACATATTGAATTAAAAATTTTTTTAAAAATTTTTCATTTATTATCTTACTTTATTGCTGGAAGATGACAATTTTTATGAAGATTCTGAAATGGGAAAAATTGAATATTGTGACATATATTATGCTCTATTTCCCA
>JAPDSC010109009.1:0-12296 GCA_026290005.1 Latrodectus geometricus
TCATTCCAAAAAATATTATAAAATAACTTTTTTTATAAACATCATTTTATTTTAAAACGTAGTTTACATTGTTTAAAAAATTACAATTAATTGTAAATTTTAAATTTAAAAAAATTTAATATATTTGATGAAAAGAAATTTATATAATAATTTTTACAGTGGCTTATAATTTATTTATTCTTTGAAAATTTTAGGCTTGAAATTTTATAATTTATCGCTAAAAATTCAGTCAAAAAATTTGTATCTAAAAAGTAATTTTATATGCATTGATTACAGTACATTCTAAATTTTCTTTTCTCATGAACATTAAACTCTATTAAATAGTAAAAATTATGAAGGCATGATAACAGAAAATTGGTGCACGTAATTGTTTATGAAATTCACTACATTTAACTTCTTGGGTGTTAAAAAAAGGGTTATGCAATGATTAAGTTATTAAATTTGTTTAAGTTATTAAATTATTTGTTCAGTTTATGATTAATAAGGATTTTAATTTTTTAACATAATTAAACTCTTATAGCGTAATATAAATGGTGTCATCAAAAGTTATGTACAAAACATGATTTTCAAAATATCGTATAATAAAGGATTAAATTCATCATATATCCATGCTTCATATGCGTTTATGTAATTGCATGTATATATATATATGTGTATATATGCACAAGGAAGAGCACATTTTTAAAAGAAATTGATTAGAGAGATGAAAATAAAGTTTTCCCTTATTCTGTTATACATTTATTTAAAAAGTTAAAAGTTGTTATTATTTATTTAATTTATTTAGAATTTCTTTCCCATTCATTTCTGAAAAAAGAAATTTGTTTTCTTTAATCAATTGCATTTAAATGGGATTAATAACTTCCTTAAAAAACTCATTCCAAGATAGATTTTTCATAGTTTGATTTCAGACATGTTTTTCTAAAAGAATTTCTAAGTAATCTGAATCTTGAGATTTTAATTTAAAATTGAATTGATTTATTGAGTTTATGAGTTAAAATATTCAAAAATATGGCTTTAATTTTCGTTATTATTTATGAAATAAAATGCATGTATTTATTGAAGGGCATTTGGCTAAGTCTTTAAAAAGAACAAAACACTATTTTCTACCAAAATTGTTTACAATATTATTTATCAAGTCTAAGTTTGATATGAAAGTAACTATGCATAACTTAATGAACATAATTTTAATAAGAAAATCTAACCAATTTTCATGACAAAACAAGTGTAATTTTTTGTTGTAAATTTGTTTAAATATTGACAAATTAAACATCTTTTCCTTTTTAAATTTCAAATTCATAATATTTTTAAAAATTAATTAAATTTGTCACATTTAATAATATTAATTACATGCTTCTTAAATTAATGATTATTTCACATTTGTTAACATGATCAATTAATATTCATTGTTTTCCAATTTAATGTGGCATTAAAATTAAAATCAATTTAATGCAAATTTAACTAAAACTTTTTTTAATCATATATTATTCATAGGTGATCAAGCATTTATTAGAAATTTCATTAATTTAAATTTTCCTTTACCTCAAAGTGTTACAAATGGAAAATCTAATACATTTTTAATTAGAAAAGTTTTCGCGAATTATATTTCATTACAATTTAAACTCGACTAAGGAAATTTAAACGAAAGTTAGATGTTTTCCAAGAAAAATTTAAACAAAGTTGTTAAGCAATAAATTACTTTAAAATTCTACTCAAGAAATTTGCTAAAATTTGTTACAAAGTAATGAAACATGTACGTTTAGTTTAAAATCGTATGACTATTTACTTCCGATTCCTTTAATTAATGTTTGAAGACAATACAATTACTTTGATAATTATTTGCGCTTTTTAATACAAGAACAAATGCAACATTTATTAATGAAACTCAGCTTTTTATTTAAAATAATTATACAATGTCGTTAATAAAAAAGAATACTTTAAATTTATAAAATGAAATTTATTTTTCTGATATAAAAACAATTATTCTGAACAACTGGTATATACATTACTTCATAATTTTGGATAAAAATTAGCAAAAATTTCTTTAAATCTTTATGTTTATGTAAAACTAGATTAATAGAAAATACTATTAAATATATTTATAAATTTTTATTATTAAGATTTACATTTAGATGCTTGATAAGGAGGATGTATGGAAATACGCAAATTTTAAGACGTTTGTTAACTTCGAATGTTAGAATAAGTAAGTAAGTGGTAAAGGTACATTTCCCAATAAATGAAATAAAATGATTAAAACAATGAAATAAAATGATAAAGATTTGACACACACACACACACACAAATGCCTTATTCTTGGTACCCATTTATAAGAGGTCTAAATTTCGAAGACAGTAAATCCCATACGTTAAAGGTTTTAAAAACTTGGAATCAGAACTCACAGTCTTTGCTTAGAAGTTATGATTGAGTTTGAAAAGCATTATCGGGGCCATGTTCAACAAAATGTACTAAAGGACAGCTGTTTTGCAAATGATATGTAACGATCGTCCATCAAAAGTCTTCCCAATAGATTTCAGCGAAAACCTATTGCAGAGATTAACAGAGGATGTACATACTTAATCTGGTGTGCATGAAAAAAAACCACTCATATCCACCTAAAGCTCAAAAAATAATATATGCTTTGATAGATGGAAATAACTTTTGGAAATATCTCTTTATGTTAACTCAAGGAGGATAAAGTAGTTATGTAATACTTAGACGTTTTAATATTCTCTGTTAAAATGTCTAAGTATTTCATAACTTTTCAGTAATACTTTTCAAGTAATACTTTTTCAGTGTTGATTTTTATTATGATGCTGAAGAATATATGAGGAATGATAATCAATTATTTATGGTTCTAGAAGAGTTCAAAATTGTTACTCTGAAAATCACTCAGAGTTCAATAGCTTACGAGGTCACCAGACAAATTGACTCTTAATTTAATAGAAACTGTCTTTTATGATGTAAAATATATATCTGATAGCATTCTTCTCATCCGTCTAACTTACAATATCTAAAAAGCTGTATGCCAATTCATGGTATTCTTCAAATATAAATGTATTCTAGAAACGTATAGACTCGATGCCCAAGTGAATGGTCCTAGTTCATTTAAACATTGCTTTTTGATTTTTATTTTATTAGTCAGAATATATATATTTATACATATATATTATTATTTTATTTTATTTATATTACTTAATTAACTATTACAGATAAAGAAAAATTTTAAACTATTTTCAAATGAAATAAATTTTTATCATTACAATTTAAAATTGTTCAAACAATTATTTTAAATTTAAGAAATAAAATGAGATTTAACTTGGTGAAAAGATATAAAAATGAAAGCTCGATTAAAATCATACTCAGGTATAACTAGATTATATTTATAGATCATATTCCTGTATAATAAATATAAATTATTTTTATGAAAAAAAAGATATTACAATACTGTAATCTTATTAATGTTATAAATTAATATTAATGTAAAATATGTTGAAATATTTTTATAATAAAAAAGAATCATGTTATTTTATAGAAAATAGTTTAATATTTTATGCATTTTTATCAGTGAAAATTACAGAACACTGATTTTGTAAACATTATGAAAATGTTTTGACAAAGGTGATTGTCTTATGGGATGGATCTGATTTTTTTATGCTATTTTATTTTTCTATGAAATTGATTTTATTTTTTAAACTAACAATTTATCCCCTACTTAGACTTTTGTTAATGAAAGCATAAATTAAAATTTCATAAATCAAATTCATTTACCATCTACTATGTCTCAAAATACTTTTCTGTAAACTTATGATTATATTTTATTAGTGTAAAATGTATGCCTCTAATAATTTTATCTTGAAAATTATTTAAAATTGTTTCTGGTTATGAGTGATATTTAGAAGTATGCACCCTGAAAGTTTGATGTTATTTTTTTTTTATAAAATCTTCATATAATTCTGGATGTAATTCCTTTATTTATAATGTTTCCTCCACATCATAATTTTAATCATTTATAAATTACTTAAAGAAAATTGACAATTCAAAATTTAATAAGTCACAAGAAAAATCCATTTTACATTCTTATTTGAAAGTTATCATTAGAAGGAAGCATATTTAACATGAGCGCAAAAATGAACATTAATACTTTCCTATCATTTCTCATAAATTCCTGTTTCTCTTCACATATTTCTTTATTACAAATATGGAAAAAGAAACGAAGCATGAAAAGGAGAAATCAAATAAGGGTAGAAAATGATTGAAAAATAAAGATAGTAATGATAACATTGAGAAAAGACAGAAAATTTATTTGTATAAACAGATGCAATTGTAATTTAAAATACCTTTAACTTTTTACAACAAAAGCAAAAAATCTGGATTAATTTCTGAACTATATAAATCCAGTTTTAACTCACAATAAGATAAATTCGAAGTCATAATTTTAAACTTTATAAGAATTAAAAAAGCATCTGATATTTCATAGCTTATATAATTCTAGACTTGAATTACTATAAATGACTAATAAAACAAACATTTTCAATAAAATTAATTAAATTACAATAGATATTTAAATAATAAAATGAATAAGTTTTCCAATTTAGGCAGATTTCCAAAAATAGTATTTATTATCATTAAATTAAAAAATTAGATTAAAAACATGTTCATTTAAGACTCTACATAATAATTTTCGGAATGATTTTTGCAAATTTATATCTTTAATAGTTTAAACCGAATTATTTTAATGACCTGTTAATATGTCATCTCAATTTAACATTATTATTAAAATATTCTTTTCTGAAACTTTTTGGGGGAGTTCTTTATTTAATAAGTAATGTTGAGATACGTTTACATTCTGTTTTTAAAATAATCATATTATAGATGGGTATGAGTGCGAAGGAACAGTTTAAAACATTGTTTATATTATTTAAACTGTAAAACAAGTTAAAAATTGATTACATAGAACTTATTAAAGTATGCGTCTTACTGAATAATAATTAATCTTATTGTCTTACTAAAGAATAAGTATATTTATCTGTTTTGATTAAGAAACTTTTAGCTGTATGGAGGTTTTCTGCATACTTTTAAATAATATTATTTTAAAGAAAAAAAAATTTTTGATTAAAAAATAAACCATGAAAGTAGGTGTTTTACGTGTAATTAATCGTTTGCTAACTGATACATCTTTCTTATAATTTCAGAATAGTTAAGAAGCAATAAATTATACATATGTTTACTCTCTTTGATAAAAAAGTGCTTTCCATTAAATTATTAAAAATCTCTCGGAAGTTCTGGTAATTAAATATTTAATGCTAAAACTGTTTATATTATAATTAATGACTACTTGAATTTTGAACTAAGAGAGAGAAAAAAATTGTTTCATACACTTTTCCATATACATATATTTTAAAAGTGGGTAGTTAGTCTTAAGATGAAACCTACCAAGTCATAAGATTATGTTCAATATAAATAAAATTATTGTCATCAATTATAAAGAAAATAATCATCGCATAGTCAGAATAAAAAATGAAGCTAAAATTATTTAGTTTATTGTGGATTTCATTGAAAATTACAAATAAAAGCATTTATCTCGAGAAAAGATTGAAATTTGCTTTATTGAATGAAACAATTTATTAAATTAAATTATTTCAGTGTTCAAATGGAGATGCACATTTAACCATCCGAACGAGAAAATATCTTTTAACATAAGTCAAATACTCTTGTAAAAATGTTCTCAAAAGGTTATAAATATTTCCGATGTGGTATAAGCAAGAAATTAAAAAATTAAAAATAATTATTCACCAAATTAATATCAATTAAAAACATTTTACCTATCTTAAACCTAAAACAATTAAACTTCAACAATTTTCCCCAAATTTCTTAAAAACATTAGTTGCTTCACTATCCCTGAATTTTAATATTATTGTGAAATAGTGTGTACGCTATTTGCATAACATACATTTAAGTAATAAAATACTTGTTTCAAATATTAATTGGTAATGAAAATAAACACAAAGAATAAGTTTTGCACTTCAAATGCTTTCGATATAAAAAATGTATTGTTAAATATTTAATAAGTTGGTAAACTAGATAATATTTAATTAGTAAATTTAAAAAAAAAACTGGAGAATTGATGATTACAGCTCTATTTTTAGCATTGTGAATTTGTGTCAAATTTTATTTAAAAAATCAATATTTAAAAAGCTTTTTATTTAAAACTTTGTATGCAATAAATTCTCGATTATCTTGAAAGTAGTAACCATTTGGTTAACTATTCGCAATACCAAAATTTAAAAAAAATAAAATTGACTATAAAAATGAAGTATTTTGTTGAAAAGAAATAAAAAGCTTAGAATAAGTTTACAAGGAAATGAATATTTAAATTTCAAAATATTGAAAAATTTTATATTTCTTCTAGAAATATTAGTTATTTATAAAATTACACAAATTCAGATTTGTGTAAATTTATTCCGTTTTCATGTCTATTTTATTCACAAAATGAATCATCCGCGATAGCCATGCCTGTGAATTCTGAAATTATGAATTTTTTATTTTTGGAAATTGTTATAATATTTATAATTATTTAATTATGAAAAGTCTCAAACTTTATGAAGACTCTAGAATCATATACTGTACATAATGACTCTATGATTCATATTAGAATATTAAAATACATGGCTCTAAATATTAAAGATATTTTAATGCAGAAATGAACTTTTCATAAATGAGTGAAGTATTTTTTTTAAATTATTAACTTTAATTTTATTAATTAAATAGAACAAAAATAATAATATAAGAATAAAATGAAATCTTTATTGAAAACGAATCATATTTAACTCACAAAACGAAACTTATTAGACAATTATTTCCTTCACATTTCTTTAAGAAAAGTAATCACGAAAATGTATTAAAAACAAAATATTTTAGTTGATGTTCACATAGAAATAATATCATATTTATCATATTATATAAATTAAATAATATATTATATAATTTAACAATAAGTTACATAAGTATTAAACTCACCTTTATTGTATTATGTATATTAATCAATGTCATATTATGATTTGAAAAGTAAATTTATGTACTGCAATTTATACCTAATTGTAATTCATAAATTTACCATCGATCAAAATATAATTTTTTTTTTTTGCCGTTTTGATTTAATTTTAACAAATTTTATGTTTTTAAATCCTGAAAGGTTCTTCTTGGTTAGTTCCTTAGTTCCTTTAAACTTTGGTTCTTTTAAAATTAATTTAAATTATTCCTCCTATTTTAAAAAAAAAATGTTCAAATGTATATCAAATGCAATAACTAACTTTCAAAATTTACTGTTGGAAATTTAATTTTTTACTGATAATTCCTAATTTTGTTATTTCTAATAAATGATTTGCGATTGTTGTTGTATGTATTATGTTTTGAAATTAATGTTGATAAAAAATGATGTTATTTCTATGGAAATAGCAATTAAAATATTCTGCTTTTAATGCATTTTCGTGATTAATCTATTTAAAGAAATGTGATGGAAATAATTGTCAAATAAGTTTTATTTTGTGTGATAAATATGATTTGTTTTCAATAGTGATTTTATTTTTGGACTAGCTTTGCTTAAGTTCAACAGTTGCAGATAGTAAACTTATTTTTTAAAAATTGCTTCGTAACAATTCATTTTTAAAAAAAATATTTTGTTTTTATATTATGAAAACTCTTTTTCCTCTTCTCATGAACACTTCTTCAAATTTATGGTTTTGTCTTCAAACAATAAAATTTGTATTTCAGGTAAAGTTCACATAATGTCAACTTAAACGCTTACAAAATATTTATGTAAGCATAGCATAAATGATAGCTTCAGCATAAATTATTTCTAAATTATAATAGCATTATATTAAAAAAAATTCTTATCGCATTCTTAAATGAATAATAGATTAACTCAACCATTTAAACTCAAAGATGTTATAAGCTTTTAAAAAATTGAAAAATAGCCTTTAATTAAATGCTTATTATAATTTAACATCATAAAATGCTATTGTAAAGAAAACTGGGAAATAAACCTTCAGTATATCGTTTCAAAAAACTATTTCAAAGTGAGCACAATTTATTATTATCAAGTAAAAAAAATACCATTTCAGTTCAGTTACTAAGATGATCATTGCAAGAAAATACAGAATTTAAAAGGAAACTGGTCCAAACTTTTATTATTTTGTATTAAATTCCAGTTTTGACATTGCCCTTCCGCTTCACAACTTCATATTTATTGCGATAAGGAAGCAAGTCAGAGTATGCCCAGTAATATCTCTTCATACACATTCTTCGAATTCTCTTCTGTGTTCCCTAATATACTTAGCTTTACCGTTTAATAAAAATAAACTCCCATGGATAACGTATCAAAAGTTGATACAACGACGCATATTGGTTACATTCGCAACACTTATGTCATTTTTATTAATATTAGTTGCGTAATTTAATTAATATTATTAATATTATTTGCGTTAATATTAGTTGATGTAATCATTAAAATTTCTTTACCACTTGTATGTATGATTTATATGTATCCTAATAAATTATTTTTTTAAATTTATTAATTGAAATTTTTTATTGCAAATAATTATAAATTTTATAAGGAGTTTATTTGTTGCAAATTAAATAACTGTAATTACTTCCGTATTTACATTTAATTAATAGAAAGGTAGAAAATACAATTTTGAAATGAAAGGATTAGTTGAAAATCATTGTAAATTCAATTGAAACTGAATTCATTTATCACATAAAACTCCTAGTATATACTTTATTTTTAATAACATATCTTAATTTAAATTTAATCTATTTAAATTTAAAAGAATATCTTGTGAATAAAATATATTTGTAGATTCTCTCACAAAATGCATTCCTTAATTTAATGTATTTAACTCAATCAAAATCAATGGTAGTTTTGAAGATTATTCCCAACAATATGTCATTCTTTTTTCTTTTTTTTTTTCATGGAAATAACTTTTTTAAACTTCCTAGCAATATAATAATATAAAAATAATTTTGATGATAAAAACATCATTTGTGAAAGAAATTAGTGTTCTAACTTGATTTTGTTTTAAATCCTGGAG
Source organism: Latrodectus geometricus (assembly GCA_026290005.1). Lineage (NCBI taxonomy): Eukaryota > Metazoa > Arthropoda > Arachnida > Araneae > Theridiidae > Latrodectus > Latrodectus geometricus. Next base: position 9,087 of record JAPDSC010109009.1, read on the forward strand.
TTTTATAACTAACCTAAAAATAAAATTTCAATATGACAACCTCCCCACTTTAATTAGTAAAAGGATTGTGTTACTGCTAACTTATTATAATAAGAAAACTTTTCTTAAATATACTAATCTCTATGCTCTAAAAATATATTTTCTATTTGACTATTTTATATACATATCTTGTGACACTGTAATTATGTATATATAACCAGAAAATAATGTTCTATCTAATTTTGATTTGTATTTATATTTATGTTCATTGTAAATAAAAGATAACTGTAATTTACTCAGTTAAAAGACAACAATTTATTTCTGTTTATTATCTTTCAGGAAGCACGGATATTTGCAACGTTTTAGAGTAGTGTTTAACTGAGAATTTTGTAGAATCAATACTCACTTTTGAATAAGACTTTTTATTGTTAAATTTCGTTCCTGCTGTTTCAATTTATATATTCTTTTTCTTAAAAGTAATAAATTAGTTTTCCATATTTTCTATTTACGACTAATTAATACACCACCCACATTAGAAAAGTTGTAAAATTCTTTTTTTTTTGATATTTTACTTTAATTTAAAACCTTAATTCATTTTTCTTATAATCAATACATTTTCCTTAGCTACAACTTTTTTCTCATTCTTTTCTAAATGATTTCTTATTCTTTAAAAATGTACCACTGCAAGGAATCACTTTATAATTCATCGTTTGACTCGATATATAATTCAATTATTTATTTTTACTACTTTCTAAATTGTATTATATTTTAACTAATAATTTTTTCTTAATTTCTATTTTAGTTTTCTTGTATATTTTACTTAATAAACAAATTACTATGAGATAACAAGACTAGTTAGAACATATAAAATACATTCAATGTAAAAAAACAATTAGAAATCCATGTATTGCCATCTTTCTCTCCAAACTATGCTTAGAAAATTTAAGTATCATCTTTGAAATTCTTTAAAATTATCTTTTTCTAATAATTTAATTATATTTCTTTGAAATATAATTTTTCTTACTTTTCTCTCATTTGAAGATTTGTAAATACTCCTCACATTCTCTTTTTGAGTTATCAAGCATTTGTTTATACAAAGTTCTATCTAAAATCATTAATATAAGACTTTGTATTATTTTGCAGATGATATTGTTTGAACTTGAAAATAAACATCAGAAGAATCTCTGAAATAAATAAAAACTTTTTGTGGTAAAATTATTTTGGAAAAATAACTGCATTTTGTATTTTAAAATTCATTTATTATTTTAATAACTTTTATTTAATATGTATATACATATTCATGTGTGTCTTTAAATAAATATTTGGCTTATGAAGATAATCAAATAATGGAATAAATATTCTGTCTGCATTTATTTTCTCCTCTGTAAATTATTTATTTATTTTAATGCTGAAAGCTATAAGTCCTTAGAAAAAACTACAATAATTTTAAAATATGAATTATCATATGTGGATAAAAGCAAATATAAAACGTGTTGAACATTATGGTGGGTTTTCCAAAGAATGCATTTGATATATTTTTTGTATAAAATGATTTATTATTTCTTTTATCACTATTCATATTGTAATAGGTGTTTCTGAGGGAAACATGGATTAAAATATACGAAATTCTTAAGTTGAAAATAATATAAAGTTCTTGCGGAAAAATAAACCAATATAAATATTTTATTAATTATCTTAAAGATTTCAATGATGTTTATCATTTAAACGTTAATTGTTTATAATATAAAATAATAAAAAATTTTTGTTTGAGTTTAAATGATATTTAAACTGAAATCGAGCACATAAAACCTAAAATAATCAGTGTTAATGAAAATGCTTATAAAAGAAATAAAAAATTATGCTAAATCATTTATTCATTAAAAATTAATATTTAATATTCTTTTTATAGAAGAGTAAAAAAAAGGTATAATCGTTATGCACCGATTTAAGTAGGATACACTTCTTAATAAATGAAATAAAAATTAATAATAAATGAGCCTGACAATTAATGCAGTAAGAAAATTAATGCGTCGGAAAGAGCTTTATTTTTCCCTTTTAGTTAAACAACCTTATTTTTAAAACAGAAAAGAACTATCTATAAATAAATTTTCCACATCATTGATTCTTGAATGATATTTTCTTCTTTAGTAACACTTATAAATACATAAATGGCGCTTTTTTATGAATAATTAAATTTATTTAAGGCACTGTTTTGTTAAATGATTATTTATATTTCTTTTTTCCTCACATTCATTCATCTTTTGCTCTTAAGAAAACGAAGAGTAATACGTCATATAATGTATAAGGAATACATAGCGTATAATGGGGCACAATTATATATTTCGAAATTCTAAAAAATACATTTTCTCATGTGGAATATTCTTTATTTTTTTTATATATTATATCTTTTTAGAGTAAATTTAAATTAAGAAAAAGTCATTTGTAACGGTAAAAAACCAATTTAAAACATTATTAGAAGCAGCGTGAATGTTTCACATTCCTAAATTTTCAATAATATGCTTATTTATTGACATTTTCAAATTTTGATTCACATCATGTAAAATTAATCAATAGAAAAATATTTTCTCATTAAGATATTGATACAGCACGATGGATAAAATAATTGATTTAGAGAAATTCATTATAGTTTATAAAATTGGGATAACAGGAGAATTAAGTAAATTTTAAAATCCCTATTTAACATATTTATTTGCTCATTTCCTGATATAATTAACATATTACAGAAAGATATATGAGTTGCTTTACTTCACCTTAATATTTGTAGACAGTACTAACTGGGAAGTGGATATTGATCACTAGGATCTTATTATTTCTCTGTCGTGATTAAATGTGTTCCTCTTTCCAATCGAATTCATTCAAGCTTGAATCTCGAAGGAAAAACATTAATATTTAATGAATGCTGCTAATAATATTATCGAGTATATTTCCAAGAAGTGTATCGCTGACTAATGTTATCATTCAAAGCAAGTGGAATAAAAAAATGTTCAATCAGAACGTTTTGGATGGACTTAAATATTCACCTAATAAAATTTGATCACACAATTTTCACTGTTTTATCATCTATAAGCAGTGAGTTATCTCTCTGCTTTTAATTTTTTTTTAAATTTTTTTTTATTTTTTTTTCATAAGATATTTACAGTACTACAGCGTCGATATCATATACAAAAAAAAATGTTAATGAGTGAAACAAAAATCATGTAAATTTATAGA
>JAPDSC010109010.1:0-23510 GCA_026290005.1 Latrodectus geometricus
TGTGTAGAAATATGATAACGATAAGAAAACAATTAATCCTAAATTATATTACAATAATAGTAAGAATATGAGCTGATGCAATAAGATAAATTATAAATGCTATTGTAATAAAAGCAATGATACTGCTATAAGATTCATAATAAAGCCTATTGCAAGGATAGTAGTGATAAACACTCTTGTAATAAAAGCTTTTGCATTAAATGCAATGGTAAGAAGTGTTTCGATAAAGGTAATGGTAAGGGATATTGCTATAATACAGGAAAAACTGTTGCGACAAGACCTATTGCTGGTATTGACGTTCTTTCTCAAACTGATAACTGTCCTTTTAAGATCTTCAGAAGAAATATATTTTAAAAAATAATATAAATATTTCTCCGGTATACCCTAAAGTCCCATATTATAATGTACAAATCTGAATTTTGGAGCTAATTGTTTTATAATATTCAGGAAAATCAAATATACTATTTAGATATGACATTAAAATTAAGGTCTGATATATATTCGCATTCTATTCATTTACTATGCCTATTTTGAAAATTGCCTCTTTTAATTATCGTACGAGGCAAAATGATTAATTTGAATTTTAATGTATCTATTATAGTGCTGATATACAATGTTAAGTAAAATGGTATAAATTTCAATTGTATACATTTAAATTATATCAAAAAGTAACAATATATTTACCATGTTTTTTTACTATATTATATATTGATTTACTTGTGTTAATGTAATCCTAATTAAATAGGAATTTCTCATTTAGATTATAAGAATTACAATTGCGTTTGAGGTAGATGTAATAACTGCTTTCCATCTTCCTTTTTTTGATTTATGGTTATACAGAAATCAACTTAAGATTCCTCAATGCTTATATTTCTCTCCAAAACAAATCGTGAGAATTTAATTTATCCGATTGAATTTAGATAAAATTAACCTTTATCTCTTTAATTAAGTAAAAAGATAAGGATGGTTTTATCCGCAAGTCAAAATCACTTGAAAAGTTCCACTAAACAGGTTGTCTAAAATTTCAATTCCAAGTTTTTGCATTCAATTCAAAAGAAAAAAAAATTACTTAATACCGAGTGTGTTGAAGTACGTAAATATATTGCTCTATTTGGTAGTGTTTATGACAAATTTTAAATGCAAAATATGTTGCTTTTTTAATTCGTGTAAAATATTACAAAAGCAACTTATCTTAATTTATTAAAATTGCTATATTACAACGCATCGCAAATATTATAGAGAAAGAATAATTTGAAAACTTCAAATCGATTGCAATGTTTGCAAGGAACTCTCATAGTTTATTGCTTAGAATAAATATTCGAATTTAAGTGAATTTGTTAATATTTAGACGATACCATTTTAGAATATTTCGAAACATAATTGAATTACTCATAACTTCGTTTATCTTTCAATTATTCTGAGTTTTTGCATAAAATTTTGATTCAATATTCTGAATTTTTGCAACAAAATTTTCAATATTCCAAATTTTTTGCAACAAATTTTGATTCAATATTCCTAGTCTTTGCAACAAATTTTGAATCAGAATTCCGAATTTTGCAACAAAATTTTCAATATTCCAAATTTTTGCAACAAATTTTGATTCAATATTCCGAGTTTTTGCAACAAATTTTGAATTAGAATTCCAAATTTTTGCAATAAAATTTTCAATATTCCAAATTTTTGCAACAAATGTTGATTCATTACACTTTTAAACATTCAGCATATTTTGAAATTCGCTTATTATTTTTAATTTGAGCACGCTTAATATTTTATTTAATTTTTACAATTTAATGATAAATACTTACTAAGCTGGACCCTAAACCAAATTTCGAAAGATGAACACTCTTATCGTTAAAAAGTCTTTTGTTGTAAATTATGAAAAAAAAGTTTGAAAAAGCATAGATTTAAGTTAAGTGGATATTTTCATTGAAATTAGCCTAACTTAAATTGCCAATTTTTATCCATTTATCTCCTTCATAATCTCATCATAATGTGCACTTTAGCTTTTTAGGAACTTCTTCGAGTTGATCCAACTATTTTTAGTTGTTCAAGAGTATCGAAGATCCAATTTAATATAAATCTTAAAAGTACGAAATTAATGGCGTCAGAAATCCCATTAGCGCATTCGCTCAAAATGTCCTTTTATGTCCTGCGCACTCATTAAATCCTTTTAATGGTTCATCCGGAATCCTTCGGTGGATTGTATAACGGAAAAGCTTCGAAAAAAAAAAACTCCAAAGAGTTCCTTCGATTCTTTTCCCTATAACAGTTAACTCAGCCCCTTTCTTTGCGGAATTCCTGTAGTAAAAGAAAGAATGGATATTTGTTTATAAATCCATTCCCGTCCGATTATAATCCAAACCTATAAGAACTGCTGGTTGCTAAATAAACAGTCTTGAAATCTATATAAATAAAATCCTTACTCTGTCCGCCAATCGAATTTTTGTGCACAGTTGAGTTGAGTAGAGAATGGATGCATAGAATGGAATAAAGCTTATATCTGTATGTAAAGCTCTGAATAAAGCATAGATTTTGTTCCCCTTCGGCATTTTAGTGATAGCACTTTCATTCATTATTAATGCTGGTTTGAAGTCAATGAGTTACTTATGTTGTGAATTACACTGTTACAGAACTCTGCCTACTTCAAGAATGGAAGCATGTGAATCTATCTCTATTTAAAAATTGTCCTCCATTAGTAACTGTTGTAGCTAGAAAAAATATGCATGACATCGAATCCTCTTTTTCTGTATTCATACAGTAAAAATAAATAAATAAAATAAAGACGAGATCTTTTAATTTTTGAAAGAGTATTACTCTTGCCAAATGTAGTGAACGTGTTTTCGGTTTTCCCATTACTCAACCGATTGGAGATAGTTGAACTCGACATCATTATGATGAAAAGTTGAACTCGACACCAACATTTAATAACTCAGTAGTTAAAAGCAATTTTCAACCATCCATATTTCATTCAGTTTCTTTTCAGCTGATTTATATGTGACATCTGCTGCCAAACCTGTTTAGTGGTTAGCGTAATTGACTACGGATGGGGAGGACCTGGGTTCGGATCCCGGCCCGGGCATGGATTTACTTTCTCTTCCTATGTGTCTCTTGTCCTTTCCTCAGATAATGGATGAATGTGGCCCACCCTATAAACAGGTTTGTGGTGGTGTGATGTGGGCAGTGCTACTAGTGTCCGTGACTTGGTTCCCAGGTGCCCACCGTGTAGCGATAAATGAGTAGCGGCTTCTGGCCTTGTAGTGGCGCGAAAGGGTTAATCACCCAAGTGCCCGCCATTGAAAAAATGTGAGATCTAATTTTGTGGTTCAAGCTAAATTAACATTTTTTTTTTTTAAGTAAAAAAAAAATTGTTTCCAAAAATGACGTACACTTTTCCCACTGGAAGTTAAGGCCTTATGTTATAGTTATAATTTTAATGAGGGTCGTAAGCAGATTTCAAGATTGGTATTATTTAAGCAAGCATTACAGATTTCATTTCACCTACCATGCTTAGGTTATGCTTAATAGTTAACTGTTAAAAGCACGCACACCCATTATTATAATTGGTGCTAAACTCAGATAAAATATTAGATCCTAATAATAAACGCTACTAAGGACTTTCTTGCACAATATCCAAGAACTAACCTTGATTCATGGTATTGCTGTGAATATGGACAATGTTTTGATTTATCTCTCATTGCTGTCTAATTATTCCATCCATAATTGCCAACACCGTCAATCCCTCATGCCACATATGCTATTTAGTTCCGTGCTATTAGCATGAATTGCTTAAAGAGTTCACACTGAAAGAAGAAAACTTAATAATTAATGGTACTTCTCCGCATGAAAATGATTGAGGGGCTTTCTGTTGCAAAAGCTCTGGAAATGATCCTCCGTCTCTGGACCATTGATTGCCATCGAGCAGCATTCTCGAGCGACATCCAAGGGAGTCGCTTAATCGAAAACTGTCTGCTGTTCTTTTATTTATTTCCTCCGCACTCCAGACGGTTCCCATGCTAGAAAAATATGCGCCTCTCACGCTGTTTCGTAGGAGACAGATTTCATTATCAATCTGCCCCCGTTCTTGATATCCTTCATTTGATTGAATGTCGCGGTCTGCCCTGGTAGGGGTGGACGAAAAGAAAAAGTCACTTTAATCCCGCTGACACGTCTCTGTGCCAGGAAAGAGTCGATTCTTGTTCTGCACCATATATAGAATGTTTTTTTGGAGAATTGTTTCTGTTTTATTCGAATCCATGTGATTTGGTTTTACATCAAGTATTGTTATGTCGTCGTATATTAAAGAACAATTCTTGATACACAAATAAATTCTTAATTGGAAACGAAATTGTAATAATTTTTATTACATCATTTTGAAATTGTGTAATTTGTAAATTTTGGTAACTGATTTCAGAAAATTCAAGCATGCTTGAGGTTTTCGGTGACTTTGTTTCAAAGATAAAATGTGTTTAAATTTAATCTTCAAAAAGAGCATTATGACTTTATTTTTAACTTTATAATGAACTGAAAGCTTTGTTTAAATACTTTTCTTCAAAATGGAGTATCATAAAACAGTTCAAGAAAATGCTTACAACTTTAAAAATGTGTTCCGAACAAAAATTATAATTGTGATAATTACTAATGAATTTATTTCTTGAAAATTCAAAGTATAAATAATCAACGTATACCATATATATAATGTAGAATTTATAATAGTCTATATTTTAAAAAATTGTCTATAAAATTATACTGTCAAATGAGGATCAGTAATCATTGACTAAATAAGAATTAAAAGTCTTATTACAAATCAAATTAACTGTTACGAAGAAAAAACTAAATTTTAATTCAAATTCTGATGCTTTGACTAATTAAACATTTCTCCACCTATGATAGGAATTAAATAGTAAGAGATTAATTTTCAATTAACTGGCTTACTTAAGAAAGTAGTGTCTGGGACAATTTTTTACCAAAACGTTTTAGGATTATCGAGTAATTATTTCAATTGTGTTTTATAAAATTGAACTCCTTATTTCAAAAAAAGTCTTTTGAAATATATAACTTATATAATAGTTTAGATCTATATAAAAGTTATGGGAAGCAAAAGAGGCCGAGATGAGTAAATTTCAACGTAAAACACTGAAAATCGAAAATTTTTTAAAGTGAAGAATTTATCTTTAAATTATTTTTATCTCTTCTCCTTTAAAATAGTTAATTTTATTTAAAAAAAATATGTCAGATTCATCGTAAATACTTTTTCAAAGGTAAATTCCAACAATTGAATGTTATTTTAATTTGAAATTTCATCGTCTTAACCTGCAAACGAAATTTTCATTGGTAAAACTATTTTTCTTTATTGGTCAGAACGTTTTCTGATTTTGTTAGTTTAAGGTCTCCTAAAGCTAACAGAAGATGATGTCTCCTGATGTCGTCTTTATCAGGAGGGCGATGGTCAACTATGCAAATAAGACACTCTTTTCTGACTAGCACGAAAGACAAAGGTCTAGAAATATTCGTTCTATTCCCCCGAAGAGTGTCTGTATAAGAAGAAAATACAACTATATCAAGATTGAAGTAAAAGGAATCAAAGTAATACATTGAAAAATAAACAAAGCAATATAATGAGAAATATATATCAAATGCAGAGGAATATATATTAAATACAGAAGAAAGTGACTGCCAAATTTAACAAGAAAAATTCTAACAACTTAGATTAAGAAGTTAAAGTAGTTTACAATTTTTAATGTAGATTAAAAGTTAAAGTGTAATTAAAGTGGAAGTAGGTGTTTTCGGGATTATTGTAAGAACTTCAATGGTTGATCTTTCAAGCGATTCCCTATTTGCTACATATTTTAAAATGAAATCCATTGGAAAATCATTATTTTTAAGTTGATTAATCAAGCGATTAACTTGTTTTTTGATAAATTTTAGATTATTGCATTTATGGTTATTAAATTTACACTTTTCAAAAGGTTTTGTTTTACTGTTATTTCTCTATCCACCTGTTAGCAACAGAAATCCCTCTTGTCTTTCCAGATTCTTTTCTAACGTACCATTGATGATCTTTTTTAATAACATAAGGGTACAACTAGAAAGGAATAGTGCTCAGAAAACTTATCTCTTTCGTAATTCCTGAAGAGGAATTCCCCGGAGAAAACAGATCCCTGCATCCTGAAGGAGACGACCAAAACCTGGCAACGTTGATGTCTTAACTGTTTGTTGAGGGCTCTGAGATGGATGGCACCTTTGGGACTCGAGCCAGAAAGGCAGAGTTATGATTGAGGGACAAACTTTCAAAAACCTCAACCCCATGTCCTTTGATTATTTGCATCCCCTGGAGACGATGATGCATATTAGCGATGCATTATATTTACAGGGGTTGTCGAGCATTTATAGCATGTGGTGTAGATCATCGTTGAAGCTCATTTATGGCTCTGTTTGAAGTGCAGAAATATGCACACTTTTTTATTGATTATTTCAACTTATATACATAAATATCTTCCTTTAAAGCTTTCAATTAGAGTAATGTTATTTAATTTAATTTTTAAATTCCCTCATTTGAATCAATAATTATTTGTTAGCTCTCGTTTTTGCTTCAAGAATGAGCCAGCCAAAACTGAAGACAATGATTTTCCTTCGACAATTTACTTGATAATCAATTACATAATGGTCAAGTTGCACATGACCATTGTTGTGCACATTTTGAAGATATGCATTAACACTACTAATTTATATAAAGAGGCACAGATGGCCTAGTTAGATAGGCGTCCTTCTCCTTTACTCGAAGGTAGTAATTCGAATCCCGGCTTAACCTAAGATCAGCCGTACTCACTTAATGTGACTGAAGCATGTTAAATATGTCGTGGTTGCAATGTCCTCCACGTGAAATGATACCTCATGGGCCAATACTCGGGTATCTCTTGCTTGGTCCTTGCTTCTAAATTACAAAGGCTCTCACATGACTGTTTCCATCTAACTGGTACAACTCAATTCAGGGCTAAGTGAAGAAAAGCATGCTGGTGCAACAACAACAACTAATTATAAAATACAAATTTGGAAAAACTCACATAAGAAGATGTGAAACATACATATAGATTCCCGAAGAAGGTAAACATTAAAATGCCCCTCAAACTGAAGTCATAATCAGGCAAAAACAGCAATAAATACAAACTCCGAAAAGGCTTTAAAATCAATTTTTATCCCATTAATCAAAAATTTTTGTGATAAATTTTGAAGCTTAGTTTTTCTTGATTTCATTTTTAAAAAATTACCATTTTGTGTGCTGCTCTATATAGTTTTCCATATTACAAACTTCTTTATCTGAAGCAACATTTATCTTTAGTTTTGTGGTTTCACGTTTAAACTAGCTGCACTTATTTCCAGATAAAATAATTTCCTGTGTCATTATTCGACTATAATTTTTTAGGATAATTTATCATACTATCAAGAATTGAACCACACTCATAGTGTCCCAAAGGAATGTAATTGGAACTAAATGTCCCATGTTCTGCATTTCTAACAAATGGAATACAAACAAAATAATCAACTGAGAACTTTGACTTGTACTTAGACTCTAGGTCCCAAATTTGCCTTGATTATTTTAGTACCATTTCACTTCTTAAGTTACATTTTCTGTTGATTGAGCATTTTTAGTAAATGTCTGACAATATATTTTTCAGTTTATTGTATTTTGAATATTTTAAATCGTTTGTTATCACAAGAAAAAGGAACAACCCAGACATACTACTGGAAATAACGCCATTAAAAATATGCATCTATAAATGACTGGTATGCTGCATTTTGTTTTACTGTGAATATTATTTTTTCTGAACTAAATGCATTGAGGAGTCAGTAGCTTCTGTGCCCTGCCGAAACTTGCTTTTTATGGTGTTCAATGCCTTCATGAGGGCTGGCGACATTTCGGCCTATCATTCCACCCTCGCATATTAGCAGATTTACGTTTACGGCGAGAATCATGAGTGGCTCCCAAGTTACAAAAGAGGAAGATATGGCTCAAAATTTCGTCCGCATCCATGCCTCTTTCTGATATGCCTGTTTTAAATTCGGCCTATTTTTTACGATGTCTGTCTGCCTCAGCGAAGTAAGAGTTGGGGACCGTCGCATTTTGATTGTCGTAGGCCTCCGAAAATCCGCTTCACTCATATTAATGCAGGAGTCGAGGGGTTGTCACCTTGCTGAACTTTTTTTTCTTTCACTCTCCACAGGATATAAAGCAACTGATATCGAAAAAAATATCAATTGCGTTATATTTTATTTTCCAAATTCTTAAAATTAAGGTAATTTGTGTAAATTTAATACAATAAATAAAATGTAATTTATAAACATTTTGTTAATGATTTTACTGTTAAAGTCATCATTTCCGAACTTTATAAAATTCATAAGCAAAGGAAGCATTTAATAGAAGTTCCAATGTTATTTGAACTTTCTTGTCACAAAAATCTAAGAGTCCTCTAGACATCCTTAAAACCAAAATCCATGGTAAGGTATTTGAAAACCCGCCACATAATACCTTTTGGAGACTTTTAAGTGATAGCAAGCCTCATGACACAAAGGTGAAACAAAGGAAATCACTTAATCCTTTCGACCAACCAGCATGTTGAACAGCAACATATCATTCATCTCAAGTTGATCAACAATGGCCAAGACCGAGAACTCTGGTCCTTCTACTCCAAAAACTCATGTCTACCCATAAGCCATAATAATCTTTTTGAAGTTTCATTTTTATTTTTCGTTACATTCATATTTTTAAGGAATTCATCGAATTGAATGGAGGTGGTAGTGAAATTTACCTAAAGTCTTTTTTGTATGAGATTCTAAATGTGTATAAATAAATTACCTCACCCAACTGAATTCCTTTTGGATGTGTCTTCCACAGACGATCAACAATTGTTGAACTGAAGGCAAGAAAGCTAACAAATCAAAAGTCAGTTATGCTATCAAGTCTAACATGTATATTAAGTAATATATTAGTAGTACTAATTGAGTTACAGATCTTCCAGCTTAGTTAATATTTAATTAGAGAAGTTAGCATGACATTCTCTCACTTGTAACAAAATCTGACACTCCTTGGATTTGGAGATGGTCCCTTCCCTCTACTCGAGCATCCCTATTGTCGCTGGCAACGGACGCAATCTCTCGATGACAGTCTCTGGATATGGTTTTAGTGCCCAGAGTCGAGCTCGTTAAGGTCCCGGGCCGAAGGCCTCGTAAAAATTCCCGATCGTAAAAACCCCTTTTTTTTCCTTCCGTGGCTTGGAGGAGGATGAACCATAAAGCACTCGTCGCGCTTGCCTTCCTCTTTTATGGGTCCTGCACTTCCTTCCCAGAGGAACTAACTGGGTCTTGTTAGCGTGATAGTTTATACAGTCGTGCGTTTTTCTTCACTTCTTCTCTTTTTTAGAAGCCTTATGAAATAAGTGGCACACGTGGTGATGTCATATTCAGCTGGAATCAAAAGTCTATCTCAAATAAAGTACTTTTTTTCCCTTCTTTTCCTAAAACATGGGCCATAGATGGGAGAAGATGGGTTTCTTGTTTTTTTCTTTACCATCTTCTAATTAATTGTGAACCAACCATAAAAAGCTCTTCAAATTTAAACGGGCGTAGAAATTCTTTTTCTTACATTATCAGGTCATTTTTGGGAAAAATTTCGAACTGTCAAAGAAAAGAATATTCCAATTAGGTATTATATTTTTAGGTAGTAATTTTTGTTCTCTATTGAAAGTACTGATACTATAGAATTTAATTTCATAATAGCAATACTGAGAATATACTAGTTTTATAATTAGAACAATGAGAGGAAAGCGTCCTTATAATTAGCATTTGTAAGTGTTCTGTCAGTGTCTCCTAACAGTAATAACTCATTAATTGTAGCTATGATAAGATTAGCTGTAGCCTTAATGAGGGCGTTTTGTATTCATTTTATAGCTGTTGAGTAAGTCGAACATGAAATTTTAGGTAAATATAATAAATTATAAATATCGCTTCCTTATAATTTTTTGTTTAAATTATATTATCATTAATTCCGAAAAAAAGAGTAGAAAACTCTGCTTAATTCATTCTAGTTTAACTATTAATGTATGGAGAAATGTATTTCCTGTAGTATCTTACAACAAAGCAATATAATATAATGTTAATAAACATAAAAAATTATTGAGGTGTAAAAATGATTGTTAATCGTATCCATGGTTATTCTGAGTAATCTCGGAATAATGGAGAAAGCAGTTATATAGCTATTGTCCCAATAACAACTTGATTCAATATATTTCACTCACCCTGAAAAGTTTTCTTACAAAATCGTAGATCAGTAATCTTTTATATTTTCCTTTAAAATATTTTGATAATGATGTTATTATTATTATTATTATTACATCCTTTATACAAATCAAGGAACAGAAATAAAGAAATATAAAGATTTTTTTTTCAGTTTTCTGCTAAAAAAATTAAGGAAATGTTTAATAAATTTTTATAATGCTTAGAATAAAGTTGCCATGAGCACTTGCGATAAGTACCAGAAGAATTTTCGAGTTATTTTCAATTCGGGAATTTTCTTATTATATATAATACAGGCAGAGCATAATTCAAGCAACATTATTTCACTCAAGAGTTAAGGCATTAACGCTTTCAATTACTGAATACAGTTTTTGTTCTTGGTGTCAGAGAATGCACGTACTCGTGTTCTTGTCGAAGAATGGCTCACGTAGTTGAGTGACATGTCTGCTGTCCTCACACACCTGTAATGGCCGGTGGGAGATACTTTTTGGTGGGGGGCAGCATGGGGGTGAGGGGTGTCCTCCGTCGTAAAATACCTCCTCTCGTGACAGGCCAACCTAATGAGCTGTCGGCCCGGGATACCTTGGAAAAGAGCACGTGACAGGGAGACTTTTATACCGCGGTCGATCTGGATGGCTCTCCTGTCATCGATTGACACGTTCACTTCCCAGGAAACTATCCGCCTCCACATCTCTTATCGACATCTCTCTTCCCCCACCCCCCTCAACTTTCTTTTTTTCAAAAATAAAAAAACGAAGGATAACTTTATATATATTTTTTTCTTTCTTTTCTTTATTCGCTGAAATTTTATTTCGGCATTTTCTTTTTGGAGCCATTTCGACAGGACGTTGAGAAGCGCCTCGTTCCTTTTTAAACAATCAGAAATGGACGTTGAATTTGAAATTTAACTCGATAACTTTAAAACTCGATTTTATCTTATTCCATTTTTCACTTTATTTACCTTTATTTCATCATTCGATGCGTCGTCTTATTCATGTACACATGGATCCAAAAGAAATAAAATAACTGTCTAACGGATGATCTAACACTGTTGCAAAAAGGTCCATCATGCACTTTTTTTTTGCACCAGTGTTGTTTAAAACTGTCTTGTATAAGTAACTAACACACCTAAAACCATAACTATATAAATTACTCTGTTATTTAATCTTGTGCATCAATATCTTCTAAGAATGTATTACTGTAAGTACTATTTAATAACTGAATAAGTACTATCTAAGACCCCTGGAAAAGAATAGGTAACTGCTTACAAGACACATTTTCCTAAAAATTTCATTCAAGAGTATGAAATATTATATAAGATGATCTTACTTTCCCGCATTAAAAGCCAAATTCTTCGTATGCTTTCCAAAGTAAATTTTTTTATGTTAAGTATATGGACAAGTTGTTTTAATTGTGTCCATTAATAAGTTAATTGCAGTTTTGATGAAATGCTGTCTTCATTTGTTATTGTCGTTGTACTGTTTTCGTGTGCCAGCCAGACTGGCAATATAGAGTGCGTTGTTCTAGTTTTCCAACTGAACCGTAATTAGGTGTGGAGTCCGACTTCCTCAGTACACATGTGCTATAGGTACCCGTTTATAGGGTTAGTAACTTCACACAAGGAAAGGACCTAGACAAGAGAGAGAGAGAGAGAAAGTACATCCATGCCCGAGCATTCCTGCCCAAATCCTCTCCATCCGTAGTCAGGCTCTTTACCCTATCTAGTACGCTGACCACTGGATAGTGTAAGTGGCTTCATTCGTTATTAGTAGATACAACTGGAACTTGTTCTTTATTTCATAAAATCTGATAGAGAATAGCAAAATAACTGATAATCGTAATGAATAAGTAAAATCTTAGATTGTAGCAGAATAAATTATTGCTTGATGTGCACATTTTCCCAAAAGTTTCTTCTTAAACCATATTATATGATAGTGCTTTTTCTGTATCAAACGCGAAATTTTGCAAATGAAATTCAACATTTCATGTAAAAACACGTGAAGACAAATATTTTAATTGTGATCATCAAAGTAGCAAGCGTGAGGATTTCTGTCAAATCTTGCTTTTGTTTTAATCATCATGCCCACTTTAAAATGTTCTTTATTTCAAAGATTCTGATTGCGGAGGATGCAGAGGAGTTCGAAGAAGTAGTTGTTGATGAAGGCAATCCCATTCTGCCGGACATGCACTTGGATCCATCCGAAAATCACGTGTACGTTGCTTCTTCGTACAAGGTAAGTGTTCCTATCATCACGCCCTCTAGCGAAAGAATCTGTATTAAACCAAAAACAATTTAAGCAAATATTTGTATAGGAAACTCTTTATAAATGATTAACGAATTTCAATAATTTTTAAATACTGCTGGCTCATTGTCGATAGACAGCCGTTGTGGACTGGTAGGAAAAAGCAATATTTTCGTGGCCTATAACATATTGGGTCAGGGGTTTGATAAATGACTCAACCCAAGACTCTTGCGTGAAAAAGCCAATGTTAGTTGTGTATTCTCTATAAGTTCCATATCTGTTATTACACATGAGTGTAGTAGAGGGCAGAATTCAGATGTTGGTGAATTCACCTATTTTGGTAGACAGAAATTAGATACCCTAAACTTAACGCAATTATTTAACTTAAATGATACGAAAATACATTGATGACATTAAGCATTAAATGTTTTGAGGAAAATTCAGATAGGTGAATCAGAAATATACATTGATGTATTTAACGTAATTTATGCTAATCAAACAATGGCGGGAACAATATGACACACCTTTTAGCATTTCTTCAATTTTTCATAAATTTCCATTCAAATATGTTATCGCTCTTTTGTTAGGAAAAACTTTTCGTAAGAAAACTTCCAAACACCCACTTTAACGAATGTGAATGCAAAAAGTAAAATGTCACTCTTTGGCTATGTTCAACAATGGCTATAATCGACTATGGGGTTTTTTATACCGAAGCGACTAGTTTCAGGCCACAAAAAGCGTTTTAGAATGTTTGTAAATGAAGAACTATTTTAAATAAAAGTATTTGAAAAAGAACAACATTTAAAATATGTTATTGAAAAGAAATTATTTTGAGTTTACAAAGAACGAAAACTGCAAAATTTCTCCAGAAAAAAACATTTTATCAGGATAAAAATTGTCTGCTGAACATTCAAATTCTGAATATCGCCACTAATGAATATTGGCGACTTTTGGCGACTAAAATCTCGCCATTTGTACCTTGAAACAGGAACTAAGTATTAATTTTTGTACATTTTTAACAGATCAGTAAAGTAAGAGTGGAGGAATGTGGAAGATATGAAGCATGTGATCAGTGTTTAAGAGCCAGGAATCCATATTGTGGATGGTGCTCTCTGGAAAAAAGGTAAGAAACGAAAATAATTCTTATCTTACTCACATTCATTCTAGCTGACATACATTATTGAGAAACTTTGCATGTACGTTCTTTGTATAAAGTACGCTTTATTTTTGTATTTGAAACCATATATTTCTTTTTGGTAGCATAAAATGTATAAATTTTGAGATAGAATCAGAGAATTTTTTTTGAATGCTTTTTGAGAAAGTTACTAAAAGTAAATAAGTGTTTCATGTAATTTCTTTTTTCCCAAACTTTATTCTGTGTGAGGAGTGTATTTTGTGTGCTAAGAATCTTCCTATATTTAACTGGTAACGAAATCATATATCTTCAGTTTCTTTCAATTTCTAAATTTCTTAATTGTCAAAAAAGCATTGAAATAAGGCATGTACTAAGTTCTTGTTTTCATATAATATTCATCAAACAGGACGCAAAAGTTGAATTTGTCATTTAAAATTATGAACGCGTGCTCGTGAATTCAATCCAATTAATGAACTATATTCTACTTTCTTTTTAATATATTTGTGAAATATATAAAATGTTATTTTGGTTCATTTTTTTAGCAAGAATGGCAAACATATATTTAATATATTTATAATATTTTATAAACATAAAAAAAATTGTGTCACGCTTTATGCTTTAGTTATAACAGATCTTGGAATTTCATTTATTTCCTTTATATTATGCTAAATTTTCTATTCATTTTCTTAATCATGAAATATCACATTCAATTTATTCGAATGTTTCATTTTCTTACTTTAAATTATTTTGCATGAGGTGTTTGAATAATATCTTTCTATCTTTTTATTTTCAGTGTATTTAAAAATGCATTTAAGCATAAAGTTATTTAATATTTTAAAATTATATCAAAATTTCCAAATTAAAAATTTACTCAAAATTTTTCTATTTAAAAGTTTAAATATTATGGTTAATCTGCGTTTTAGGTCCCCTACTTCGCCAACTCACGAATTTGAAGAGTTTTCTCGCGCATGCTCAATAAATACTCGTTTGTTTTAGCCTTTTCATTGGTCAATAATTAAATTTCACTTTGTAATAGCGGTAGAATTTTCGCCATGGCATCGGTATTTTTGAAAACGCGCCAGGGAGAGGACCTAAAGCGCATTTTAACCAATATTATACCATATTTTATTAAATTTGAATCTTTTTATTATGATGAGAAAAAATTTAGGTATTAAATGATGGAAGTTATTTGAAAACATTTTCTGCAGACGTAACAAAGAAGTTTTATTTTCAAATAGTATACATAATTATAATTAATGAAAGTATTTAGAAACTAATTAATTTTTATTAGTAACTTTTCATATTGTAAATATTATTTTTCTTTTTAAAATTTAAACTTTTTTTTTTTTTTTCTTTTGCAAATAAACAAGACAAAAATCTAGTCCTAAAGGTTTCTTTTCGCTTACTCAATTCTCCCCACTATTTTCCCCGTGTCATATTTTTAATCCCCATTATAATATATATTGATATTTTTTCCCATTATTGAAGACACAATTCGAAGAGTTGGTTCTTATAATTCCATTCCAGGAGTGAATTAGATAGACCTGTTTAATTTGATAAGGAACATCTCTCGTAAAGGCTGTGCATCAAATGTAAATTAACTTTCAAAGCATTACTTAAAAGCAACTAATAACTATAGACGGCTAATTGCAAACACGGAACACGACATTTTATTTTCTGCAGTGGAAAAAGAATTCGTGAAAAATTTGTATCGAACGCATCTTTCCTCCACGACAGGAGAAGCTTTTAGTTGCATCGGCGATAGGCGTCAAAAAGAGATGCCGTTATTAAAAGGAAACGCATTAGCTCGATATCGACGACTTAAACGAAAATACTTTGTCTTAAAAGACGTCAACTCTAATGCGTTTCTTTGCCTTATCAACGAGGACTTTCCATAAAAAGCTTATTGATCGATGAATTCTGTATTTCCCACTCCAAAAAGGCACTTTTCATGGACTCATCAAAAGTTACACATGTCTTTCCGTCCTCGAGGATAAGAAGCACTCTTGGAGGATTCGAAATACCTGGGAGATTGGCGACAATATAATTTCCTGTCGCGAATGGGGAACTTAATACTTTAAAAGCTGTATCACTTTCCCATGCGATTATACTTGATGTAAAGGTAGATGAACATCAGATTTCACATTTGTTTCTTTAGAACTTACTTTTCGATAGGCCAAAATTTTTACTGTTATTTCTTATTTAGAACGCTTAGTCGTTACTCATTTTGAATCTTGCCAAAAAAATTCTCATCTATTCTTATTCTTTATCTTAAAGTCTTACCATTAACTAAATATGTCCTAAACTACTCTATGAAATAAACTATAGTCAAAGGAATAAACAGATTAAAGATTTTCTTCTTGGCAAAAATGGGATTGTTAAGGTTTTTAATTTTTAGGATTATTAGGCTTTAGTTCAACAGTTCGTCTCGTGAAAACTAATAGTACTGTCTGACTGGTTTGTTGAACGAAAGAAACTAGCTAATCTCAGAGTAATAAATTGGTTAGGTTTATTTAACTTGTGTTTTCACTCTATGATCAATTTTTCGCGCACTCGGCCTTATTTAAATCAAATAGACAATTTTAAATGAAATCCGAAATAGTGTAAAATTTCCTCTCTAGGTGTAAATCTAGCCTAAGAAATGCTGACCTGAAAGTGGAAGTAAATAATTCGGTTGGTAGCTCCGCTTAGAAATGATAAATCGGTTTAGATTTTATAGTTCCTTTTTTCACTTAGTGATCATTATTGAGCTCTTGATCTGATTTAAATAATATTTATAGTTTTAAGTGAAATTTGAATTATCACGAACGTTTGCTTTCAAACTTGAGAATATAAACCATGAATGTGTTGAGTGCTGATCATTTAACTACCGGCTCGGCTCAGAAGTAATAGCAACAGAAATATATTAGGTTGGGGAAAAAGAAATCCATTATTTTTACGTGAACTTTATGTAACTTCTTTTGGATTCGCTTTGTAAAAAGGTTTAAAACAGCTTTCATGCAGATTTTTAGGTCTTGCGCGTTACGACTGCTGAGATGCGGTTAACTTCGATCATTTTTTATATTTTATAGGCATTTTCGACGATGCTGTATCCACATGCGAGGTGCATCTCTAACATCAAAAATACCCGAACGGAATCGACGAAACAAATATTGTACGCAACTGGTTGTTACAGTCTTATATAGGACGATAAACACCTTTCACAATTTTAGCCACCCGGCTATCTTTTTCGCTGTTACAAGAGAAAAACGAAAATGTATCGAATTTTCTGCTTGTTGTCTTCCAATTTTTAAACCTTGTACTCGTAACTGAATGAATCAAACAAAAAACCGCAAGAGAGTATTTTAGTGTCAAATGTCACCTTTCCAACGAGCATAAATCTGAAATTGTTTGATAGATACCTCGCGAGATATCGATCACTACAGACGTCAACCGAAAAAATAATGGATTACTTTTTCCCCTAACTAATATGAGCATGCTTGGATGGTGTATCTTATAGAACACGGATACTATAATACAGGCCTAGTTGTTATCATATTTGATGTTAATCTGTGTCTTATTAATGTCAATATCTACCTGACTATTATATCAATGCAGTTCGTATCGGATATTTATTCTTACATACGGAATTAAATCTTTGAACCAGTGAATATGTGAAATATTATAATATTTACATCTTTGTAATATCTCTTTTAATTTGATTAAATAAATCTCCCTGCAGGTGCACCGTAAAAGCTGCATGCCAGAATGCAACGTTAACGACAGATTCCAGCAGCCCTCGGTGGTTGTCCTTGAACACTCAGCAATGCATAGACTTTCAAGCCATCCGACCCGAACACCTGCCCCGCAACAGTTTATCAGTTGTAAGTATTTTTCCTGAATAATATTATTTATCATTTAACCCATATAAGGATGCATTTTGTATGTGAATTCGAAACGTTCTTAACATTTTTTTTTAAAATTGTGTAGATGTTGATTTTATTCTCCTTTATAATAAACCCTTTAACCCTTCTTTGCATAATGGTGGAAATTTCCATCATAACCTATAATGCCCAAAAATTGTATAAAAGAACAATTTCACTTTAAGTTGATCGTGTTTGGATACCTTTTTAATGTCCGTTGCATAAAAAGAAACATAGCTGTCAAAAATAAACAAGTGTCATTATCAGTGAAACGAGCTTAAAGTTGTCTCATTCCGCTGTTTGTTGTAGTTGCAATAAACGTATGATTTCGTTTATAATTTTGTTTTATTATATTAGAGTTTCTATTGCTAAAAAATTGAAAATGAGTGGAAGAAAGGCTTGTAACACGTGTTTCTGTTATTTTCCTCTTTTATTTCTATTTAGTACTAAGCTAATGATCTAATTTTGGATGATGATGGAAATTTTTAGCATATTGATTTTTGCTAAATTTATACTATAAATATATACTAAGATTTTTTTAACCATTTTTCCTTTAATTTTAAAGATGAATTATATCAACTTGATTATTTCACCAATAAAGAAAAAAATCATGCAAAGAAGGGTTAACTTGGAAATAATCATCAAACCATTGTTTTATAAAGTACTTTTTTTTGCTGTTTATTAAACTTTTATATATGTTTTGACGATAATAGCAGACAAAGGAACAAAGAATCGTGTAATTCGTTATTCACCTTGAAGTATTTTCTATAATAAGTGAATTTTGCGATTGCATTTAGCTTAAAGAAAAAAGAATTAAAATATTTAATTACCGTATTTAACTTTATCAAGTTTGTTGTTTGAGAATTCTTAGAAAACTTCAAAGGAATGGCGAAAATAATCTCTCCTTTCCACTTCAAATTAAAGGAATAATACACACTGTCGTTCGCGAAGCGATTATACACTCAGAGTTATTTATTATTCTCCAATTGAGAAGTAATAATCAGAAAAATACACTAAAATGACGTTAAAATTGTGTACGGATACTCTTTACCAAACAAAAAGCATTATATTTAGTTTAAATATTTACTTTTTATAAGTTTATTGTTTGAGATTTCTTGAAAAATCTCATTTTGAAGTGAGGGTATTTTAGTCTTTTTAGTGTAAAATGCGAAGGGAACGCGTGGGTTAGTAAACGTTTGAAAATAGATACAAAGATTTATTATACTTTGATCTGAGAACTGATAATAAGCAAAAGCAACGAAATGATTTAAAAATTATTTACTGACAATATAAAATAAATATTAATACTTAATTTACATTTTAATACTTCAGATCTTCGAAAACTTCACACAGAATAGAATTTTTCCCTTTTGTTTTCAATTTGAAGTAAAAAGGTAGAGCCTACATTTATGCTTTGTTGATAATTACATGCACAGATTTGTTATCTCTTAATCTTGGATATAATGATGAGTAAAACGTTCAAGCTTATAAATTATGCTTACATTATTTATTGAATACTGATCATGATATCAATCAGTATTTGATACGTTTTTAAAATCATTTACCTTATTCTTTTTGAACTATTGAAGGAAAATAAGATTTACGAAATTTCATTTTACGAGTAATTTTTTAAGAATTTTCTTCAGAAAATATATATAAGTACTCCAGAGAATATATGAACTATGACAAAGAAAATAATTAAATAGTAGGTTGTTATTTGAGGCTTTATAACATATGTTGTTGTTGTTACTAATGACACTTGGCAACGGCAAGCCCACCCATCAGAGACTGGACGAAATAAGTTAGATTGAGCGTCTCCCTTTTTTGAATAGAGCACCCTCATACTAAGGTGGAAGTACGACTTTTTGCTTATAGATGGCAGCACCATCTGGATCTTCAAATTTAGAGATTGAAACCAAAGAAGAAGATCCATAACCTTGCTCCAACCAACTCCAGAGGTATTAATTTGGAATGTGGGAACATGGAGGATATTGCAACCCTACATATTTTAAGTGTCCCAGTTAGCATTAGTCAACACGATGGATCTTCGGCTAAGCCGGGATTCGCAGCTTCGGGATTCACCTCCATTGGCGCAGCTTGTCCTTTTTGGACCTTGCGCCACAAAACTCAACCAACCAATCCAACCACTTCCAGAGGTATTAATTAGGAATTGAAACATGGAGGACATTACGACTCGACATATTTTACGTGCCCCAGTCGCCATTAGTGAACACGAAGGATATTCGGCTAAGCCGGGATTCGCACTCCCAACCTTCCTGTAACGAGAATGACGCCCTAACCAACTAGGCCACCGAGGCCCTTTAACATATAAAATATATTATTGAAATTTTTCTGATAGTGAAATATATTTAGATATCATTTGGAAAAAACGAGGAAAACTTCCAAGCATCCACTTTTAGAGATCTTTATGTAAATTGCAGACATCCATCACTCATTGGGCTACGATATTTTAATTTGAACCCCACCTTAAAATCCGATAAACGAGATCAATCTAATAAGCCAGTGAGCACACTAAAAACGAGATAAATATTGTAAAAACTGAATTTTCATTTTTTTTTCTCCCTAGGTGGAGCTTGTCATCAACCAATTGCCGCAGTTGCCCTACGGAGCGCATTACATGTGTGTGTTCGGCCGCAGTACTCCCGTCCAGGCAAAGGTGACAGACCAAGGGCTGGCTTGTCTCGCTCCCGTCCTCGCAGAGAGACCCCCCATACCCCCAGGGAAAGGTAAGGGCTGCACCAACCATCAATCAATTATAACCTCAAGCAGAATCCATTTTTATAACATGTTATTTTCTTTTTAGATCATGTGTCTGTTGACTTAGCCGTTAGATCTAGTGAAACAAACAAAGATTTCCTCAACAGATTATTTGCGTTCTATGATTGTTCCGTTCACAAAACGTAAGTATCTCATTCTTATATAGATTACACAAGACAATCACTGTTGCCATAGAAAAATATTAAATAACGAAGTGGAATGAAAAATTAGTGTTGATAAAAATGAAACATTTTAATAGCCATAGGTTTCTATTTTTTATAGAGCTGAAATGACAAATAAAACAATTAAATCGTACATACCGATGTAAACTAACCATAAAGTGGATGTTATAATTTATTTACTGCTTGCATAAACAATCAAATATTAATATTTAATGTGCTTTACATGTTACATGAAATAAATTTATCTTTACTGAATGATTAATAAGTGTTTATTTTTTAACAGCGGTATCAAGAGAGACACAAATCTCCAATAATATATAAAATAACCCATCCCACTAAGATATTGGCCAAAATTTTCTTTCCTACTGCTCACTGAAGAGCTAATCCCACTGACAAATTGACTTGTTTTTGATGGGTGGACAAAATTGTATATTCAGTATTATTGGTGAAAACAATTATTTGCTTAACACACAGACCAATTGACGACATTAGTGTGACGTCATATCCACAACTGTTTCCAAACAAATACAATGTAAACATTTGTTTAATATTGTATTTAAGAGTGCCTTCTTGACAAACTTGGAGATTTTTGTTTGGCTATCGATTTTATTGGTGATTTTTGTTGGCACAGAACAATAAATTGTTCTGCTGCAACCAGAATACGATTGGATTTTGCCCAGCTTGGTGATTAACTGTGACTACAATTTGGCGAGAATCAAAGGTTAAGCAAACAAAAGGTTAAAAGTTTTAGCAAACACGCTAGTTTTAAATAATGAATATCAATTTCAAAAATAACAATTTAAAAATCTATCACCGAAGTGTATGACAGTTTCAATGATAAATGGCGCTTAACAGCACAAATGTTTGGAAACAGTTGCTAGATATGACGTCACAACTAATGTCGTCTATTATAAGTAAAATAAAGTGACGTACACATGATCTCAACTGTAACGAAAGAAACAAGAACTTTATGGTTAAAAATCTTTATAATCATTGTAAAGATTACAAAAATAGTAATATAATATAATCACATATTTTCATTTGCTCATTGACTAGCTTTTTTAAATACTTTCTGTCTCTTAACCTTTGCGTAAATTTAGCCTTACGTTTCTAATGCTGTCCACGTTTCAACTGTGATTTTATTTAACGTGTTTACGTAATGTGTGTGTAACTAGATCTTCAATCATTTTATCTCCAGAAGTGTGAAAGATGGAGAAATGAAAGGAGAATTGCTCACAATTAATATTATTTAAATAATCGATTAAGATTTTTTTTCCAACTTTGTCATAAACTGAATCATTTTATTCCCATACCCCCCAAAATGATTTTACCCTAAGACTCGACGCTATATCTACCACGGAAATTTTTTTAAATCATCTGTTTGTACTTCTACGATTTAACATTTATTTTGCAGCCCAACCTGTCTAGTGGTTAGCGTATCTGACTACAGATGGGTGGGACCTGGGTTCGAATCCTGGCTCGGGCATGGATGTTCTCTCTCTCTTTCTTGCTTTTTCCTTTCTTTCTGTGTGTGTGAATGGTTGCCTACCCTATAAACGGGTACCTATGGCATGTGTGTACTGAGGAAGTCGGACTCCACACCAAATATGGTTCAGTTGGAAAAGTGGAGCAGCGCACTCCGTATTGCCAGCCTGGCTGGCACACAACAACAACATTTATTTTAAATATAAAACTCAAATAAATCAGACATTTGCATTAATTATCATTCTAATTACAAAATATTAAAAATATATTGATTTATTTTCTTATAACTCTTGTTGAAATCTATTACAAATAATGAACAAATTAATTGTTTACTATTCAGAATAGATTCCCGTTGGTAAATTTTTGTATTTTCATAAAACAATTAAGTGAACATAAAAGAATACATCAAATAAATGTTTGGAAAATGGTTGGATACATAAGAATAAGCAAATTTTTTACTTAATTGGACCTCTAATGAAATCAATTCATTGACCACTCCACAAAATAATACTGAAAAAAAATATTTATATCAAGGCGTCACCTTGGTAACTATTAAACATTTTGATTACGTTGATTACCTCTGATAAGTCTATGTAATCACATTGGAAATGAATGAAAGTTTGCGATAATATCACACATAATTAATTAATTACATTATTAAAATACTTAATTCGATTTTAATTTTTGTACTGAATCATTCACCACAAATGATACTTTAAAAACAACTTAATTATACTCCCCAGAAATGCTAATTCATTTAAATATTTTAACAAAGCTGATTATTTACAAATATTATAAGTTAATTTTTTGAGTTAAAAGTTATTAATCACGTTGATTATTTTACGGAAATTTTTAAATTATTGATCATAGTAAAAAAAAAAAAAATCAATTCGTTAAAATTCTTCAGATTCAAATGGGAAATGAACACTATTTAATGTTCATGTCCGTTTATTTTATCATTCCTTAATGAAATTATTTTAAAAATTGGTTGTCCTGCATCTTTGTTTTGCATTTTTTCCAATGGTGTTATTTAATCAGTAAATTTTTTGTTCATTTTTATCTCCCGAAATTTAATCGGAAATGGTTGGTTAATTTACATAATCTTAAAATATAAATAAAATAATTTATAAAATAATTGTCGAATCCCTCAATATGATGAAAGAAAAAAGAAACATAAATTGAAAACTGCTGTTCGTAGGACGTCGATAAAATTTGTATGATCCATTTATTTATATACCTTAAGTCATCGAAGAAAGGAAACAGATTCAGAATGCTCCGAAGTTCTAAGTTTTTATGTCAGACGTGATCTTATTTTGTTCAACATTTAATAATCTTTTTTGATTGCAGCATAAAGTTTTATAAGGAAACTTTATACTCCCACCCCTATGTGCCTATCCCCCTCGCAGCTTTTCCTCTAGTTCCCTTTTTACTGGTGGGGCGATCAAAAGTCTTGGAATCCTAGAGTGTTCCGTTGCAGAGATTTCCTATGTCTTCCGGG
>JAPDSC010109014.1:0-13263 GCA_026290005.1 Latrodectus geometricus
TTTTTCTCTCTATATGTCTATATCAAATGTATACACATACACTCATATACCCATTTGTGAAAATTAAAACATATAGTAATTATACAGATTGAACCAAACTTATAAAAAGTAAAAAGTGTGAAAAAACATGCAAATACTTAGAATCGCAAAGCAATTACGCATAATTCTGTGGCAGCTCTTCTCATTCTTATATTTCAAAGAGCCATAAACTCAAGCATCGCTACTAAAAGAAGATTGGCCTTGTTTGATATGAATGACAGTATGCGCATTTTTTTCCTCTGAAGTCTGTCTCTGAATAAGAATACTCTGAACAATTGCTTAAAGATAACTTAATTTTCGTTTACATATCTTGATGAAAATAATACAATTTTGTATTTCTTTAAAGAAAATATTGGAAATATTATTTTTCATAAGTAATTTATAAAAATCAATATTTTGAAAAGTTTATAAAATAAATGTATTATTGTCTAAATCTATGATAGTGTAAAGATTTGTGTCCTCAATTAAGTTTAGAATTTGTGAATTTAAAATAATATTTTCCCAAATAAATTATCTATATAAATAAACAAAAGCTTTTGTTTGTTACCCAGAAATTCATAAAAAGAACAATATTTGTGTGTTTACTTATTTTTCAAGTACAAAATTAAGTAAATATTCATATAAAATAGAAACATTTATTGTTGAGTAAAATAATTTAAAATTCGAGGATTTTTTTGAATTTCTAATATTTTTTTATATTTGAACTGTGACATTTATGTTTATTATTATGTTATGTTTATGTTATGTATGTTCATGTAATGTTTTTAAATGCATATAACTTAAATTCAAGATATCAAACTAAGTTTGTTGGTATAAGTAAACTAAAAAAATACTCTATTTCAATTTAATTACAGCAACCAGGCCACTTGAATTGCATAACACATAAATTAAATGTTCTCTTCAAAATAATAATTTAATTTCGTTTTTCAAAACTCTAACTTTCTTCTAAAATTAAAATAATTTTTTCATTGTGTATTTTTCTTTATCAAATGAAAGGTAATTGTCTCTTTTTCTTAATAAACATAAAAATAACCATTCAAATTTCAGTAAGTATTACTATCTACCATATCTCTAGGCACACAAACTGGAATATTCTTATAATAAATTGAATTTTATTAAAGAAATAAATAGTAACATTTCTTCCAAGATAAAATATCTTAACTCTTTCCGGCTTCACTTTTGTTTTTCTATTAAAGATGTTGGAGCTTATTATCCAAGAACCAATATACTTTAATTGGTAAATATTTTTGTGGTAGTATTCCAATTGATAAAAATTTTCTATTTCAAATCTCCAATCCAATTTCTTTTTATTATAATGAGATTATGAAAAAGCTATATAAAGGCTCCAAAAAGGAAATAAAACTAATAATGTGGAATCCTCCTTCATTGTTAATACAAATAATGAAGAGTTTTCAGTGTAAATTTAAAAACTAAATGTCATTACAATTTGTTGAAAACAGAAAATGCACTTTAGGCTGCCTGTTTGAACGAAGTGTTGTTTCAGTTTTAAATTATTTAGCAAATAACAGACTCCTTAAAAAGTTAATGAAATCATCTCTCAAACCATTTATTCGAACAAAGAATAATGAGCCTCCAGCTCCCTCTGGTGGGGTTTCCTTATATTTATCGCAGAGTATAAAATGAATATCAGCAACAGTGGCTTATTATCTAATTGGGCGTATTCAGATTTAGAAATGCGCCATTTTAGATTGCCTTAAAGATGAAATGATTATGGAATAAATGACTGTGATTAAAGGAATAGTTACTTTATGAAATAAATCCGGAATCATTAATTGAAGTTTTAAAAACAGATGCTTTTTTTTTAATTTATTGACAATAAATGTGCAAAAATGAGTGAACAAAAATATTTTTAAAAAAGGCAACATGTAGCTTCTTAAAATAAATCATAATTAAAACTCAATTATTTAAAAAAATTAGTAAGAATTAACTTTAAATTTTTAAAAGCTTATACTTTTTTATAATTATTAACTTGCTGCTAATATTTGGGCTTTAGCAATACACAAAAATATTGCCAATCATTTTTTAACAGAAGGAATTAAAAAAGTTTTACTAAGATAAAATTAAATGATGATTTTTTTCAAAAATATGATGATGTTCTCAAAAAGACATGTATTTTTCGTCCTGCTCAGTATAAATGCCTTTAGTTTTTTTTTAAACAATAATGAAGTTTGAATTGATGCTAATACATTATTTACTTTATATGACTTTTAAGCTAAAATATTTTATAAACTGCTGAAGATAGTTATGAATTTATTGAAGAAAAATAAACTATTGTAAAACATTTGAATAAAAACCAGAAATATATCATCTTTGCTGCATTGTTTCTTCTTAAGTAGGTTTTTTAAGTAGTACTTGTAGGTTTTTCATACATTAATATACTGACTTTGATGGATTGCTCATCATATTTATGAATTATAATAGCTTCTTTATCATATTCTAAATTATACTCTTTATAACTTTTTATCTCGAAAATAATTTTTCCTATGGAAGTATAAACAATCAATGAAATAAATACTTCAGAGTGGACGTATCCCTTTGACATTTCTAACACTATTCTATCCTATATTCTTTAGAACATTGTTGCAAATCAAATAATGAATTTCACCTGACTTTTATCGCAAAATAACAGCTGTGATGTGATTTTTTTACTTCAAGTACTTTTTTTAAAATAGTAGATTTTCATCAATAGGTGATAGAGTCCCAAATTTAAATGAATTCTTATTTGTTCTTTCTACGTTACAGTGACTATTCATATTTCTATGATCAAATTAAAATTTACTGTTTGAGTCTACATTTTGTTTTCATATTTAAAATCAAGTGGTTGCATCTCCTTAGCTTCCAAATAAAAATGTATAGAATTTATAATAGAAATACATTTATGAGAATTCTTTTAAAATTTCTACCGCCTTCTCACTTTGTCAGGAGAGAATGGTTTTCTCTAAAATTCACACATTTACGCCTCCAGTGGTACCTCGGTACACTCATATTGCACTTTCTAGAGTTCAATGAAAACCACAGCATATAATATGGAAATATACATACATCATTTCAACTTCTCTTTAGGCACGTGTATTAATTTGGGAATTTTCCTAGTTTCTTTCCTCATGAGAATAGTTCTGTGTCTATGAAATGTCATTCTGGAAGAAATATTAAAAATACCTTATTGTAAACAAGCCCAATTTACTTATCATGAAATTCAATGAATACTTATGAATACTATAGCAATAACATTTGCGGTGACGCACAACAAGTATATCCCAAAAGTAATTGCAGCACTCACGGGGTATAAAATAAATTAAATCTTAAACTTACAACATTAATTTCCTCCAAAGTATGTATAAAAATGGGGAACAATTAGACAAACATATATTGATAATTTAATTTTAGCAAGAATAAAATATTTTTACAAACATAAAATTATTAAATTTATAACTAAGAATTATATATAATTGAAAGACAAATTGGAAATTCTGTTATTAAATGATATCTAGAATAAAATTTGGATTTCTCCTGTTTAAGATCATGATTCTACTTCAAGCTCATGGATTCTTACCATTACAATATAGGAATGGAAAAATCAAGTCAATAAAAATATGCATGTAGATTTTTTAAATGTGTACCTTTCTTCTATAGTGCAATATCTGGCAAATGTAAGTATTATAATGCTATTTAACTTTTAACGACAGATTCTGTCCAACTGATCTTCGCCAATTACCATCACTGGATCCTTAGGACCTGCAAAATATATATTCCACTGATTCCTCAGGTGCTGAAATTATGTAGAATGCATACGTAATTTGTATCAAGATATAAGCCCATAAATAATTCTAACTACCATTACTAAATAAAACTTGCAGCATTGTATCTTGAAATTTGGTAGTAAACCAATTTTACATATTGTTTAAATTCTCTGACAATCAAAGGACATAGTAAAAGTAACAAAACACTAAAACTATTTTCACATGATTTCATCTATATATATAATCAAAATAATAAAATTTGTTTGTTTAATATGCCAAAATATATGATATTGAAAAAAAAAATTAAAAGACATGGTACTAATGAAATAATAGGTACAGAGTATTTTCAAATTTACAAGCTCTTCTAAGAATCCTCTTCCTAATAATGATTCACAACTAATAAAAAATTTAAGCATCCCCATGCTGCATTACATAACGAGACTGATATATTGCAAATAAAATAAGAAACTTTCACTTTCTTAAATTCATTTTTACTTAGCTTCCAGTTATAGTGAGTTCACGCTCCTTAAAAATGAAACTTTGATCTCATTATAAGGAATCGGAGAAATTATTTTTTCTGATACTATTTTTGCTTTTCTTTTATGTGCAAAGCCTCTTTAGAATTTCTAGCAACAGTTTCTATTTCGTTGATCTATGACATTTGATTCTTCGGGTTCTTACAATAATTTTTAGGGTTACAAAAATTTAATTTTTCAAAACTTTTAAAAATTACTTTTAAATGTTTAAAAATCCATTCCTTTCTTGCACTAACTCAATGAAATTTTATTTAAAAATGGTAAATCACCTTAAAAATTTAATTGACAAAAAATATTAAAGAGAAGATCTAAACTTGGCTTAGGGGAAAATTTGTAAGCTCATTGAACTGTAGTAGATATATAATTTTAACATGAAACTAATGTTATATTTTTAAAAAGTTAATATTGTTGTGTCTGTTTTCACATTACAGTTATCTTTTGATCAAAGAGGCTAATCAGGATTTCGGGGTTGAATGTGGGTTCCGAGTCCCAACAATAATACACTCGATCTGTCAATTCAACCCACGAGCTGTTGAACAGATGGCCATTCATTTGCCTGCCCGAGATCATTCCAAAAAAAGAATATTTTAATTTAATTCAAATGATCTGATTGACCGAAAGGTAAAAAGTTCGTTTTCAATTTTATCAATCATAAGATCTGTCTGTTCACTTAAGGCAACTGGCTCACATTAACTATGTCGTAATCGGAATGCGTTTTAAGTGAAAAAATACTTCTGGGGTTGTCAAGTTAAGTTTTGAGGAAACTTTCGCTTTGTCTATGCTTCTAAATTACCAAGAATCAACTACTTTTAAAAATTTCTCTCAAAATTGAACCATTCTTCTCTTATCAATGTCGGTATAAGCACCAAGTTAGCCTAAGTCCTTAATATTGTCCCCCCCCTTTTTACCTATCAAAAGAACATGGAATAGTTCCAGATATTCTCAGTTTAAAGGAGTTTTCATTTAAACTGAGAATATTTAGAGTTAAAAGATGACTGGGCATAAATTACATTATTTCTGAATTCATTCTAAATAAAACTTCGCTCTCTCTCTGTATATATATATATATATATATATATATATATATATATATATATATATATATATATATATATATATATATATATAAACATATTCTATAATAGCAAAAGTTAAGGGTGTAAGAATTGAAACTTGCTTGTTTCTGAATTAGGCAATATGAGTCAGACAGTTCAATATAAAAAGAAGTTTGAAAATGGTAAAAAATTTTTAATATGAAATGTATTTAATTTTCAGAAATTGCTTTGCCTTTTAACCATTTGCTGAAGCATGATACTTGTAAATTCTTTGCCTTTTCACTACACTATCAAAAAAAAAAATAATAATCACTTTTCATAGATTCCTACTACACAAGTATTTGGAGAACAAAAGAATCTCCATAAAATCACATTTAAAAATTGTATATTCAAGCCTTTCTCAAGGAAAAACGTCATTATTAAATAAAATAGTAAAATACTTTCATATCAACATCATTTTTATTCAATCTAAGTTTTTCAAAAAGAATGCTATTCTTGGAACTGTCTTTTTCAGCCAGGATATTTATTTTCGATGTTCAATTGCAGATTGAGTGTCGAAACCTATCATTGTCAAATGTGAGAGAAGTCTTTGCAAAGTTATGCAAGTGCTCTCAAAAGGAGGGTAATGTTTTATCAGAAGATATCCTTCTGTCACGTAGAAGACAAACAAACCCTTCATTCAAAACATTCACTTTAGTTTGCTCCCATAAAAATTTTGTTTTATTTAAAAAAGTTGCACATTAAGTTTCTATTTCGATTGCAGATTCAGATTTTTGCATTATTATTTCGCAATATAACAGTAGATAATTCATCTGTTTAAGTCAGCAAATTGTATGATTTCTCTTTTCTGAAAATTTCATTTATAGTTTAATCATGATGAATATATATATATATATATATAGGATATGTCTTCATTGAATTGATGTTTGACCATAAAATTTTAAAGGTTAAATTATTTTAATTTTAACATTTCATTATTTAGTTTTAATATCTTTTGATTGAAAAGTTAAACGATTACTGAACTACCAACAACTATGTGATGAAAATGATTATAATGCTTTTTAGACATCAATATTTAACTTCTATATATTTTTCTTTATCCGTTAGATTGCAACATTTAGTGAAATTAAATGAATACTTTTTTAATTTATTCTCAAAAAACTTAACTTTAATTTTTAAAATTCCTCTTGGTAAGGTAATGAAAGATTTGAAGCTTCATGTTCAATCACAATTATTATTGATTAAAAAGCGAAGAATGTTTTAGCTATTTGTCCTCTTATCTGTGTTATGTGTTAAGAAGGCTTGAGTTCTTTCTTTTTCTTTCTTAATGCTTGATTATGGGTTGCTATTTATAAAATGTCCTCCCGAAAAGAAACACTTGATAAATATTCGGGTGCTTTATCTTAGATTTCAAATGTCAAGTTTTCGGATGTTTCTCCGATGGAATTTGTATATTTACTAACTTTTAAGAGATGATCTGATGTCGAGATAGAATTCACCATTTTAAACATCTAATCGTAAACTGTGATTCCCGCAAAAAAGAGGGGTTGTATTAAAATTCATTCTACACACATACAAACTTTCTCTTGAAAAAGCAAAACTAATTTTATTCAATTTCAATAAAAAGTCATTATATTGTCATTACAGCAAGCGAAACACAAGGAATAGGGTCTAGGTTCTTTTCTTTTTAGAAGTTCAGTCAAATTCTTGAAAATGTTGCGTGGCATTACTCCATTTTTTAAGAGGAAATAATTTTGAATTTTTGAATGTGGTATTTTAATTTTTTTCTGAAAAATAGAATAAAATTTGAAAAGATTATCAAAAATTCAGTAACTCGTTCAAGGTGTTAATATTCCAATGAAAAAACATGCTGCCAAATTTCTTATAACACCGAGAAAGTAAGTAACAGTTGATGCAATTAAACTTTTTCTTGCGATTAATCAATTATTATTAAAACCTTTAATCAAAGACAAAGGATTTATATGGATTTTTCATTTTCTAGTATAGTAGCTCTGCTTATCTTTTATACTGTAAAACAATTATTTTAGCTACATTGAAAGAAGGAAGTAAAAAAAAAATAATAACCAGGAGGGCATAATTGCTCTCTCAGAAAAATATAAGTCTTTAGGAAACTTAAATTGTACATTACAGTATCCAATGTATTGCAAAGTTTTATTACTCACTGATGTATAGTTTGAGTTTCAAAATTGTTCTTTCAAAAGTGGTAATGGCATTAAAATTTAATAAGCTTAATGAAAGCGTAAGAGTATTACTTAAATATAACAATTTAATTCTATCTTAAAGCATGAATAGATATAAGCGATTTTAGAAAGTTTCGACATGCATTTCAGTCTACTTCTTCAAATAATTAATTTATCCTTAACTTACAAGAATAAAAGAAGAAAAAACAAAATATTTTAAAAAAAATTGTTTGATGAAAGAAATCTGATTACATATTTATATTCAGTATGTAAAATTACATTATAATCACAATTAAGTTTTCTTATGAAAAAAATATGTTAACCAGTATAAAAAAAACGTTCAATATTAAGATATTTTCTAAAATTATATTTCTTTAGTATGAAAGGGATGTGTAGTATCAGTGTTGGCCTAATATAACCCTTTATGAATAAAGATACATATAGCTTTTTATCACAATTAGATTTATATACAACCATGCATATTCACAAAATCATGGTTACAAATTTCAAAATTAAGCAGTTAATTCTAGCAGTTGAATGAAAGCTTCGTTGAAATCAATGAAACAGAAATAAACGAACGGAACGATTCTTTTCTTTCATTTACCACTTTAGTTTTAGCTTTACCACTTTCGTCCAATTTAGCGAAAGCAATATCCTCACAGTGGATAACATATATCAAGGAAACTTTAATCCACCGGGCTTTAATTTCGAAACATTTTTCCACGATTCTCAATTTAACCTACCAGCAATTGAATGCTTTGTCCATTTTATCATGATATAAATGGCAACATTACAAGAAATGGTCAGTTTTCGCTCTGGATGGTCAAACAAAATGAGTATAGAAGCGCACAGCAGTTTTTATGAGATTTCTGATTAAATCACTTGCAGTTTCGTTTCTTGGGATATCTTTTTTGGAAATGTAACATTCATTCTATTTTAAAA
Organism: Latrodectus geometricus; assembly: GCA_026290005.1. Classification (NCBI taxonomy): domain Eukaryota; kingdom Metazoa; phylum Arthropoda; class Arachnida; order Araneae; family Theridiidae; genus Latrodectus; species Latrodectus geometricus. The sequence goes on from JAPDSC010109014.1 coordinate 8,535, forward strand.
CTTCTAGAGTAGAGATTGTAGAAGAGGTTGGAAGATGATCTTAAAAATAAATAAAAACTGCAAATGATGATGGAAGTTGCACTGAATTCGGATATCTTATTCTGTATTAGATATTTGAAAAATAAATCCATTTCGTAAAAATAAATATATCTTTGTATCTTCTTACCATTTGAAATGGTTCAGCAAGGTAAAATTTCAAAATAGTTTATTATAATTACACTTGTTTTCCTTTATATATTTTAACTAATGTGAGTCGATGAGTTAACAATATTACATAGGTAAAATGTTAGAGCTTTGTTTAGAAAAAAGTATTCCTCAAACAAAATCTATCGCAATTTTGACTTTTAATTATTTCAACTAAAATATCTTGTCTAATAACGATGAAATCAGTTGCTTATAAAAGTAAAATTAGTACTTTAAACTAGTGTATTAAGAATTAGTTTTTTTCTTATAAGTGTTTAATTTTGGTTAGAAATTTTAGCGATGACATGTCAGTTATTGTTGTACATTTTCTCTAAAGCTGCTTAACGTAGTTAGCAGATGTGTGAGTCATTTGAATAATCAAGTAACATGATTGAAGATAACATCCTTCTTTTTCATAGTAGTCTGCTCAAGCGAAGACTAAAGATTATTTGAAACTTTTAACGAATGTAGACTCCCTCACCCGTAGATTCTCCAAAAAACGATCTCCATCTGGTCAGATATCGAACTCCCTACCTATTAAACAACAAATTTGGACTATTACCTACAAGTTTACCTTAAGCAAAAAAATCAAAGATTTGAATGATTGTTAAAATGGACAACTGGAAATATGAAACGAAACAATGTCACAGTTATTTATAAATCTCTGGAAGGTATAAGATTTTAAGGTGGGGATTGCTGTCATTTTTCTAAATGGGTGTAGCGAGTTCTACACCATTTTTACAACCTATCTAACCTAGATTAAGATCCGTCGTGATGAGACAGTATATGTGCATTGAAAGATCTGGAAGACGGTCTAATACCCTTAAACTAGTATGTACAGGATGTGTCAACTCAGGTGATGATCTCGTCACCAGATGGTAATACAAAACTGCGGGGTGCTTGTAGGAGCTTAGCAGATTTTCAAGCATGAATTATGTAGATGGTAACATATAACAAACATTAAAATTGATATATCTAGATGTGTATACATAAACATCCAAATGACTCACATATCCTTATGTTAAATAATTATAAGCCATTTTTACATTTGATCATTCTATTCCTTTCCTATTTGCTTAGATGTGCGTGAAATTCTTAAACTATTCAGGGGAATGCTAAGACGTGAATATCCGCGAAAGGCCTTCTAATTATTTTGAAGCGGAATGCAGAAAGAACCCTAGAAATAAATATTCAAAACTTGACAGAAGGCGAAGGAATGGAATTCTTGGGGATGAAAAGAATGTGTTCTTTCATGAAACGGACGATTTCAGCGACACTTTGGAAGTTATTTCACTAATGAAGAAGTTCTCTTAATGTGAGCATTAAGAATAATTTAATTACTAAAAGTATATTTGAATCAACTGTTCATATTTTAATTGTATTATATTCACAGAAATTTATTTGATGTAAATTTATTTGTTTAATTTCTATCAATTGCATTGAATTAAATATTTAAATTAGGACTTATAGTGAATTTCCTAAATTTCTCTAATTAAAATATTTTTTAAAGAGAATATATTAATGTATACGCATGGTAATTTTTAACTTTAAATTTTTCAACATTTCTTCAAGAAATGAAATTAATAATTATGTTTTTTATAATTTAATTATAAAGCTTGAGTTAAAATGAGATTTTTTTTTACACATTACGATTATAATAGGAATTTATGTATTCAAGCTTAATTTTATATGCCATTACACTATAAATATTTCATTTGGGAAACCATATTTTGATAGCAGGCCATATTCTTCAGCGCAGAGGATCCTGTATCAGAGTCCAGTCACTGTTGAAAAGATCAAAATAAATGATGTCTTATTGCTTTTCACATTTCATATTTGGTGTGGTTACTTTTGAGTTTTCTAGGTTCTTATCTCAGCGACAAGTGAAAATGATGTATTTATCCAGAAAAGACCTTCCAGGATTGATTGAATATACGTTCCATGGGTCACACGTTCCATATATTCAAATACCTTGCGTCAGTTTGCCGCTGCCTTGTGGTAAATGCATCATTTAAAAGAAATGAGACGTAAGTTTTCTAACCAGTAACAGTTTCGGAACAAATAAGAATTTCACCTGAAAGCAATTATGTACATAATCCCCCCCCCCTAAAAAAAATAAATAAATAAAAAAGGACTAAATCCTAATAGCTTGATTCGTGAAAAATGCACCAAATTTGCTTACGGCGACGGAATATATTTTATGATCTGAAGAAGTGCAAAATTTGTTTGAAATTTTAGTGATCATCAATACATTTTTTATTTATAGTTAAAATTTAAGTGCTTAAAGTCCTTTTGTTTGGAAATGTGTTAGATTGAAATATAAGTATTCGAAGTTAAATATTGTTTTGAAAGTTATTAAATTGAAATTTTATAGTTGGAAGTTTTATGAATTATTCAGAAATTATATGTGAAAGATATAGTTATTGATGTTTTTAATTTGCTTTTTTTTTAATTCTTGTGGCAAGTAATGATTTGTTAGGTACTTTTGAGTATTGTGTCCAATTATTTTACATGTATCTATGTTCACCATGAATTGTAATGGTAAAACTCAAGTTATAAAAAATTTTGATTAATAATACTATTAAAAATTAGCGTTTTTCAAAAAAATATTGGAAGGTTATATACATTTTTAATTCTGGTTCTCTTCAGAAATAGACTGGAATTTCATTAATATTTTTAAGACACTACCTGGTTAAATAAAATCCCAATTTTCATTAAAATGTATTATATTTAATAGAATGTTTTATTAACAGGTTGTCTCCATGGTTTATTGCGTTACGATTATATCTTTTTCAAACTGATTGCCATTGCACATTTAATTAAAAGTAGAAATTTCATAAAAATGGATGTCAATTTGTAGATTTAGCTTTATTGCTCTGTTGTCCCCAGAGTAGATTGCATTACACAAATATTTCTTTAAAGAGGGGGGGGGGGGGCTCTGCGCTGTTAAAATCTGATTAAAATGCTGATTTTATTTTATTGTCCTGTTTCCAGCTGTAATCTGCGTGGTAATTAGTTTAAATTTATTTTTTAATATGGAATTCTTGTGTAACTAATTTCTATTTATTAGTAGTTTAATACTTTTGCAGTAAGTAATTATATTACTGATTTTCGAAATTTTCGTATTTTAAACTTGAAATAAAATGAGTTTGCAATGTTCAAAGTTAAAGTTAAAACAAAGTCAAGTTACACGGTCGACCAGCAGGATTGGGATTTTGGAAACCGTATATTGTGCTAAGTGACTTGATCTAGGTAGGCAAGATAACTGTGCAGTACTTGGCGCGAAAATTAGAAATCTCGCCGATCACGTGCTGCCTCCTATGATTTTACTAAGCAATGGAATAAAGGTTCATTAACTGGGTTGTCACTTATCTTTTGCATACGATGGTTAGTTATACTTAGACCTACAATTTAATGTAGATTTTCAACCACTACAAACCCCAGCATGAGGTAGGATACAAAGTCAAAAATTGTGTCGTTATCCAGAATTATAACTGGTTGGAACAACGAATGTTCTAAATTGTGTGAGCTATAATGAATTACAAAACTGTAGTACTTAGAAGTAATTTTGACAAATTACTTGACGGTCGCTGTGTAGATGAATGAACAGAGTAGCATCATGCAAAACAAGAACTTTGTCGTTAATTCATACTGCATTTATTATTACAATGATTGTAGGAATTGCATTTGTAACAGGCTGATGACGAAACAGTGATAACACATTTCTGCAATACGTGTTTATTTGTCTTTACAGTCCAGTTAGAGCATTTGCAACACTGCATTTAAAGAATGCGCAAAAAGTCTTCAATAATAGAAGTCGGTTTTATATCATCTATATAGAAATAACTATTTCATTAAAGACTTTTTAGTGTGATATGTATAACTAATAAAATATTTATTTCCTATTTGTTGATACGTTAAAAGCAATTTCATCTTATTTTTCATTTTCTTTAACACCATGAGGAACTTTCTTAGCAACTCTTTAATATAGTAACTTTTATAAAATCTTCTAAAGAATCTTTTCATTTTTCAATAATAGTTATTTTTCTACACCAAATTTATCAACTGTTATTTTAACAAATATACACATACTTTTACTCAAGAATTGCTTCACATGTGTAATTTTCATGTGGGACTTTAAATAAACCCATATTTTTTTCTGAACATTAATTACTTTTGGTGATTTCCAGCATTTTGATATCAGCATTTTGATTACATCTTGGACTTCCAGATTATCAGCTTTCAGTAATGTAAAATATTTCTCTTATATTCTTCGATTATTTTATGTTTGTTTTATTGTTCATGTGGTTTCTTTAATTATCTGTAACTGAATATATGTTTCTATTGCCTTTACGCTTACTGATCTTGGCTAATTTTCTGTATTCAAATAATATAATAATTTGCAAACAATTAATATCTTATGTAAATTACATAAATTATAAACATTTTGAATGTTAAAAAATGTACTTCATACTACAAAAATGTATCTAAATATATGGCATTCAAATCGATTTAATACTTTGTCCATGAAATATCCATTAGAAAT
>JAPDSC010109017.1:0-10073 GCA_026290005.1 Latrodectus geometricus
TCCATGATTATTATTATAAAGCAAATTTCAGTAAGTACTCAGAAGATTACTAAACACGTTAAGGATCACATTCATGATAAAAATTAATATTAACTTTTCTTTAAATAAAATGTTTATTAGAAATTATATGTTACTGGCATTAACTTACCATAAAAACATAATTTAACAAAGAAGCAGCCTGCTTTCTTATAAACAAAATTAATTTATAAACACTATGCATAAAAATAATCTTATGTAATATATATACATGTATATATTGCTGAAAATTTAAATTAAATGCAAATTTAATTAAGAGAAAAATCATGTTTAGCATTTTCTTATGGTACATCATAATACATATGTTATTTGCTATTTTGTAAGTATACTGCATAATAAATATGCTGTTATACTTAATATTTTTCTATCATTATATAAATATAATATATTAATTGAAATTTCTAACAGCTCATTTTTAGATTTCATATATAAAAAAATTAGAAATTTAGACATCTCTGCGCCATTGGCAATTTTAACATTTTGATGAATGGTAATTTATAGCCGATGTTCAGTAAATTTAAGAAATATTATATGCACATATTTTTGGCTTACTATAGATAAATGAAACATCCAGTCCCTTAAAAATCTATAAATATATATATATATATATATATATATATATATATATATATATATATATAAATAATTGTTTAATTTTAATGTACAACATAAAACATTTTTATATTATTTCTTAAGATTTCTATTAAATTTTAGAACTCTCTAGAATACATATTAAATTTTAGTTTTTTCTAATTATGCAGGGAAATTGTCACAGCAATATAGGTTTATGGTAAATTAAACATGCTTTTGAGACATTTCAATTGAGTTTTGTTGAAAAAAGCATAATATTCTTTTTAAGCAAATTTAATTCAATGCTAATCACATACTTAAAATTTAAAATCTTTAAATAATACAAGATAACACTTTTCTCGTAATAAAATTAGAACGTAAAACATCTGTAAACAGCATAATATTAGAGTAAATTGCTCTATACACATAAATCATTTTTATCTTATATTTCACTCTAATAAACAACAAAAAAAAACTCCAACTTACCAAATCGTTTCCTATCCTATTGTAATAGTACTGCTTGTACTCGTCCAGCCAAACTTCTGCTAGACGTACTGAATTCTTCCGGAGCACGTTGACTCCAGGTTTCCAATTATAAGGACTTCTTTTCCTGAACACGTGGCCGACGTGTGAACAGGGAATAATTTCTAGTGTTCCCCCACACATCCATGTCTGCGGAAGAATTTAACTTCATTAGAACTGATCAACAATTTCCGAAAAGTCTCGCTTCCAACTATGCGTGCTGAATGATAATCTCTACTTGGCAACAGTAAAGAATTTAATGAGTCGCACCACTAATTAAAGATTAGCTAAGATGATAGGCTTGTTTATTTTTAGGCAAAATAGAGTGGATAATTTTTGCCTCCAAGTTTTATCAAAAACACAAAAAAGAATTGAAAGTATAAAAAAGTATGAAAAACAGAAAAATGTAAATATATATACATGTACGTGGTATGACCTTAAATTACCACAAGCATTTATGAAAGTAAAAGACGTGTTAACAAATAAAAAATTATTATTCAAAGCATAGAAACAAATTTATAACATTCCTAGTTTCCTTTTAAATAAATTAAAAATATTATATATTTGGAAAATGGCAACATTTTTAACGCAAAAATGTTTTTATAGATGATTACAATCACATAAATAGTGTAAAAGACGTTAATAATTTGTAGAACTTCATATAAATTAAGATACCAGTTTTATTAAAATGGCTCGATAGAGACTGACTCATAAAATTATCTACTTAATGACTAAGTTCTTAAATTTTAGTTACTATGATTAAAGTTAATTTGAATTTTTCTAAATTGCAAAACTTTTCTGTAATTTCAAGAATATTTTTTTTTTAAATTAACCATTAAATTCGAAAATATTTCATATAATCCGTAAAAAAAACACTGAATGTGAGATAGACGTATATCTTCCATTTTGGTATAGTCTTATAATGATGGTTTTGAAATACATTCTCCTATTATCAATTATGATCTATTATTCAGTGGTCTTATATTCCATACAATTTTGTACAGCAATCATTTTTCAAAAAAACTATTGATTTTAAAGCAAAATCATATGTTTACATACGTATACAAATTTGAATAATTTTTTGCTTATAATGAGTTTATAAGACAATGGAGATATATATAAAATTTTTGAAAATGATATTGTATCATAATCGCATATCATTATTAATTAGTATCAATCAGTATAATCAAAGCAAAATTAATCCATATAGAATATTTCAAAATATTTACGTAGAAATTATAGAGATTTTAGTGAAATAAATTAGTAAATAAATTAATATAGTCACATAATTTCATCATATAGATTTATTTAGATGAAGTCTGCAGCAGAGAAATTTGGAAACATTCCACAAATTCAAAATTATATCAGATAATAAAAGTTTGTACTGTTGTGATGTAACAATCCTTAAAGCGTCTCGAGTTTATGAGAAGGTATTTTACAATAGAAAATATTGAACACAATCAATAAATCCTTGGAAATATTCGTTATTGATTTCCGATAAATGTGATATCACCAGTTTTTCTTTTGAAATTGGTCAAATTCATCCAATTTAGAACAATAAGCAGAGCCTGATTTTAAAGCATACATAAATTAGAAGCCATGTGTTAAAATTATTCTCAGACTATTAGGGATTTCACATCATAACAACTATATGTTTTATACCAATTACATACAAGAAATTTTTTACATGAATTTATGAGTTTTTTTTCTGTGTATGCATTCTTAAAACTTATACATTTAAAGGCGAAGTATGTCAGATAAGATATATTTTTTATGTTATTCTAAATTTTAAACTTCTTATTTCTAAAGAGGTACAAAACTTTAGTGGTTGCTAATGCTTCATAAATTTGCTTTTTGATTTGCCTTTAATGGCTGCTTTTCTAAATTGTTTTTATACACCTGCCCTTGTTGATTTTCTGCACTTCCTTTTAATTTTAAGATGTATAGTTTAGTAATTATTACTAAATAAGGAAAAAATGCAGAAATTTTAAATAGCATTTTATTGAAATGTTTTAAGAGAAAATATGTTTGTCTATCAAAAATATTTACTAATTTAATATGTTAATCACAAAGCACATTTTTTTACTTTAATAAATAACAAGCTTATATTCAAAAACAGATTCACAGAATATTTTTCATATCAATTCAAATAAAAAAACATAAAATATAAGTTATTCATGAAATTTCGTCATTAAAATAAAGAGATTTTAAGCAATTGAAATTGTGCTAATTTAATTATTAATTGTAACTATTATGTTTAGTGTTTTTTAAACTTTTTTTATCGTAAAAGCATTTAAATCTAAATAAAATTTTACATTAGACGATTTAGAGTTTGGATATATTTAGCAATAATAAATAATAACACATTAAATTAAAAAAAATAAAGAAAAAGTTAAACAAATTTTAGAGGAAAAATTTTAAGCTGTTAATTATTTTTAAGACTCTTATATTTATTATTATTATTTCTTATTATATTATATTTTTAAATTTTTCACATATACTTTTTTTGTAATATCAAAAAATGATAAAAGCATAAAATATTAATGAAAATGATATTAAAAAAATATAAGAAATATTTCTATTTTATGACAAATTTAAATATAGTATTGATATTTCAGTTAAAATGTAACAAAAAAGGAAGCATCACTTGAATACATCAATCACATACATGCTTTAAATTTTTTTTTCTTCCCACATCAATGAAGTAATTAATTAGAAACAATACAAGTAAACAATTGAAATTTTTGTTCAATGTCCAAAATTTTACCAAGTTTCTGAAAAATAAACAATTTATTAAGTAAACATTTTTTAGTTTTTTTTTTTAATTTACAATGCGATTTATTCATTTAGTTTATGTCATTTAGCATTTATCATTAACACATTTTTTTGCATTGTTTTTTTACTCTATTAACATATAAGAAACCAACGATAATTACACTCTTTGTGAATCTCATTCGAGACTCAAGATTTATAAAATAAGAGGACTCAAATTTTCAACGATATTTAAGAACCGGTCATTATTTAATATTATCTCAAAAGAAACCTGGAATTAAATCAAATACCCAATTCCAGTAACAACCGATAGAGTGCTTAGCTGTTAGAAAATCAATATAGAAGCCCGTGTGATCATTTCCAACGGTAACTTGCAAGTCTGAAGATTGAAAACTATCAATCAATCAATACAACTGCAAACTTACTCTGAAAGTTAAGGTAAGGAAGACACGGATCCTTACTTACTTTGAAAGAAAGCTCTAAGTTCTCCCCTCCCCAGATATCGAATCCGCTGTCGTAGGTTCCGAGTCTTTCGAAGAATTCTTTACTGATGGCGAACAGCCCTCCAGCCATAGTGGGAGACCTAGAAAAACAAAATCAATAAAATTCTAAAAGAATTTCTTTTTTTCTTTTCCTTTTTCCATTTTTTTCTTTTCTTAATAGCCACTTTGTTGTGACAGAAAAAGAGGAGGAAGGGGATATAAATTGCTTTGTTTTCTAACGAAGCCGCTATTTGTAGATTTATTTTTCTTAACTATTCTAAGAATAAAACTGCTTAAAGCTTTTAAGAAAACTCTTGAAGAATAGAACTCATTAAGGTTACATTATAACGTTTATAAGAAATTCCGATTATTTCATGCGTTACAATATATTGTAGTAATCATTGAAATTTTATAAAGAACCTTATCTACTTAAATTTATCTTTATGTTTAGCTTAATATGAATAAAGATTTATATCTTCTAAGTTGAAACGAAACGGTAATAGTCTTGTGACACAACGTGAATATATATTTACATAAAAATTTAATAAATGAGTTCTTATCTAAATGTATTATTGTAATTCAAGCTTTGAAGCATTCAAGGAAATTCCGTTTAAAATTTGTCATACAAACATACATAGCAGTGTAGGCGAGTCCAACACTGAATTTTAAGTTTAATAGGTAACTTAATTTTAACCTTGTAATTTTAAACCATGATCAGGTGACAAGGTCACATCTGATCTGGCACCCCCTTCTTCACATCCATGCGACACTAATTTAACATTTGACTTCTGATAATGTTTACAGATAATGATAATCTAATGATTATAATGGTAATAGATTTATAACATTAAAAGGATTTAAAAATGTGTTATACATTTTTAATTTAATATCACTATGTATTTCTATGCCTTTTCAAATATGTATCGATGGCATACTTGTAGTCCCTCAAGATGATCTTATATAAAAAAAAAAGTCGGTGATGCATTGAAGACCGTATTATTTTATTTTAAAATGGTATCACACATTGAATCACAAAGCAGACCATGTTTGCTCCGAATTTTTTGTTCTGTTGCAATTGGCTTACATTGCCTATGCTTATCAACAAAAAATATATATTTTGAGACACATAAAGAACCAATACAGTACGTGTCAGGAAATTAAATGAAAAATTGCTACGTCTCCGTATAAGGCCGCAGTGGCCTGTTTGGTTAGAGCTTCCTTCTCGCTACTGGGAGGTAGTGAGTTCGAATCCTGACCCAACCGAAGATCCGCCGCTTTCGCTAATGGCGGCTGGGGTACGTTAAATATGTCGTGATGTCCTTCATGTGAAATGATACCTCTGGGATGTAGTCCAAGTATGTAGCCCAAGTTCTGCTTGGTCACTGCTTGCAGATTACGAAGATTTTACCTGGTTGCTTCAAATATAACCATAAAGCTCAATTCAGGGCTAGGTACAGGTTAGCATGCTGGTGCAACAAAAATGTCTCCGTACAAAATGTTCGCGACTATACTCTAGTATAATATAATTTTTTTGTAAATTTACCATCATAATAGTTATTATAGAATGCAATCGATATTTGTTGATATCAATATTATATCCCTAATCAGCCGCATTTATTAAATGCATAAATGTTGAATTATGAGGAACACATAAATGTTGATCATAATGATAATCGAGAATATACAAGTTGATTTGTAACTCTTGGTTGGTCTTTTAATTTACTGTCGTGTCAAAAAATTTGTATGAAAATAATTTTTATAATTGATCCATATTATTTTACAGTGATAGTTTATATACAGTTTTAAAACACAATAAATAAAAGAAATAAAAAAGACTATTTTCAATTTCTAATAAAAAAAGAGAATAAATTCAATTTTTACATTGTTTTCAGCCTCTACACAAGCTAAAAAAAATTATTTATTATTTTTCTTTGAAAATAAATTTAAAATCAAAAATTATTGGGCATTAAAAAGTGTTAAATTTAAAAAAGATGTTTTTCTTTCTTTTAATTTTTTTAGTTTTCTATAAATTAATTATTTTAACGCAACATAAATTCCTGTAAATTAATTAACTCAGCAAAACAACTAAATTTTCAGAAAACGTGCATTCTTTTAAGAAATACTTTAATATAGTTAATTAAAAATTGCTCCTAAGGAATAAATCTAGCATGATTTCAAAATAACTTTCAAAATAAGATTTTAACAAAAATCTCTCGTTTTAATATTTATTTAAATATTTTTATAATGAGAAGTATAAACATTAAAAATTAGTATTAATAGATTTGCTGAATTCATGTAGAAATAAATAAGATTGAAACACTAGTAGAAATTGCAAAATTTTATTTATTAATGAAACATTACTAAATTGAATATGACTGTAAAATTATTTAATTTTCTATAAATTAATTATTTTAAAGTAACTTAAATTCCTGTAAATTAATCAACTCAGCAAAACTAAATTTTTAGAAAACGTGAATTCTTTTAAAAAGTGTACTAGAGTTAATTAAAAATTACTTCTATAGAATAAATCTAGCACGATTTGAAAATAACTTAAACCTTGATTTTGATAAAAATCTGTCGTTTTAATATTTATTTAAATATTTTTATAGTGACAAGCATAAACATTAAAAATTTGTTGAATTCATGTAGAAATAAATAAGACTACACTACCAGAAGAAATTGCAAAATTCAATTCATTTATATGCAACATTACTAAATTAAATATGACCGTAAAATTATTTGGTTTTCAAAATAACCAAATGATTAACACAAAGAGGGTTAAAATGCTTTAAAATTTTCAACTCAAATTAATGATGACTAGTGTTGAATATGAAAGAGTAATAAAAATAAACACGGTTATCACAAATATGCTCAAAACTTTAAGGAATTTTAAACATTTTGTACAGCATGTGGTAAATATTGAAATAAGTTTATGACCATTAATATATTAAATTGCGCATAGTTTTCGCCTCCTTTAATCTCAACAAGTTCCCCCGATAACGAAAACACTAAAGATTTTTCATAAATCTCACTCGAAAAGCACCCGTTTTACGATCTTTCTCCAGTATAATGAGGCCTACCATCGTCGGAGGGAAGAACTCAAACAAACAGCTCGAGACATGCAGCCTAATTGGTCTCTTCAAATTTCCTCTGCACACATACGAAGCCGCCGCAGACCCATCGATGAATACTCAAGTTGAAGCAACTTTGGAAGAGGCAGCCATACATGAAAGTCGTTGCTGTCATAATGATCTTCTGTCTCATTGCGGAAAGATGTTGCCGGTGACACGTTCATCTCCGAACGTGCCACGGGACATTGACGGCGATTCGCAGACTGATGTCTGCGCGGGCATTTGGTATTCTCGTTGCCTATGTCTCCGAAACATTTAGAAGCTAAGAAAGGATGACGTGAGGGGATATGGTTTCATGGTACAGAATACCTGAATATGAAAGTAAATTCAACTCAGGTAGTAGAATATTCTTATTTTGAAACATAAAGAATGTCCTCCTTCTGCGATTCGTTTTCCTTTTACACAAATCGTTCCGCTCAACCAGACAGCATTTGATATTTTCTTCATCTTTCTACAAGGAACGCATTCAGAAATTTATAGAATGGGGGCCGTCTAAAAATTGCAACTCAACGGTTTAAGGGGCTAATTGAATTGTTTCTGTGTTATAAGTGATCTAGGGAATAGACAATGAGCTACAATAATTATTTCAATAAAAACAAATTAAATGTTAAAAACCGTATACCACAAAATTTTAAACGTTTACAAGGACTCTCTCTCTCTATTAATATTAAAAAATGTTTAACCATATCTAAAAGAAAATAATAAAGTATGAAAAATTATTTAAATTGTGTAATTTTCATATCACTACAAATTTAAATGGCTATTTCAGTATTTATACTCGTAATAGAAAATTCTAAATGAATTAGTTTTTTGGCTTATTTTTAAATTCTTATTAAACTGTCTTGAATTTTATATGTTCTGAAGTAAGTATTTAATGTCTTTTCAAGCACTTATCCCTATTTTAAATATTCAGACACATGAAAAGATAGCTTTAATCAGGGAAATATTATTGTAAAATTGTTGAGATAGTATTTTACCATAAAAAAATTATTAGATATTAAAAGACGTTATTGTTTACAAACATCATTTATTTGTGATTTCAGATAGAAGTAGGTAATTAATTACACAAAATTTATTGACTGGAAATATTTAACTTCATCTGAAGAATAACGTTATATAATGAGAAACAATGTAAGCCTATTCCTCTTTTTACTCGCATATTATCCAACATAATGAATAAAAATTCCTTTTATAATCAAACATTGTAATCAGGGACATAAATTAATATGATGTTTCAAAGTAAAATGGTCAAAGTAAAAAATTAATCACGATGAATTTTGAGAATATTCCCTCCGTTGATCTTATCCCCAAAAGCTAAAGTAAAAACAAAATATAATGTAAAGCAAAAGAAAAGGAAAAAAGAGCAACCACGGTAAGGAAAGCAAATCTCTGGAACACGTAAATCCGGAACAACACTTATTTGCGGAAAACCCGCAAAGAAAACATCTCCATTTATCAATGTCGGCTCAGATTGCCATTTCAATGTTACGGAGATAAAAAGGGAAAAACACACGCAAAATATCCCTCCTCCATTTCATTGGAAATATATATACAAGTATGTTTAGAAAAAGAAAAACAGACTTTACAAAAAGTTTCTTTCAATTTTTCCCTCCTGATATAAATATATATATAGATGTTCGATGGATGCTTTAAGTATTAATCAGCTTTATTCCTGTTTGAGAAAAATATGGAAGAAAATATACTTCGTCGAATAGCTTGTATTTCTGCACAAGCTTCGCTGATTTTTTGAGTGGTAAGAAGAAGAAAATAGGAAAATATGATTTTATTAAGAGTATTCCGAAGTGAGTATCTCACTAATAAATAAAAAGGGGTCTAATGCACTTTTGGAAGTAAAATAGCTATAGTATTTTCATAGAAAAGAGCCGAAGGAAGCATGTAAATTTGCTTTGGATTGAATGATATTCTGATATTTTAAGACAGAATTTCAAATGTGATAAATTTGAAAACGAGAATATTTAATAAGCATAAATTTTGATGGCATATATATACAGAAACCCCAGTATCAATTTATAATAATAATACTCATTTTAAAATAGAAATAATAAATTTAAATTTATTTTAGTTCATTTAATTTATTTTTTTATTAAAATTAATAAATTAAATACCCATAGTTTGTAGTAAAACATTTTACCCATAGTTTGAAACGGTAATTTAAAAATGTTTTACATAAATACATTTTTAAAATTTCAACTTGGTCACTAAAAATATTCTATAAGTTAATATAAGCATAAATAATAAGTAAATATAAATAAATATTAATAATAATAATTAAATATTATTATTATTATAGGTAAAACTATATTTAAGGGTGCCCCCTTGGCAAACTTGGCGATTTTTGTTTTCCTATCGATTTTCTTGGCGGTTTTTGTTGGCCCAGAACAATCAATTGTTCTGTTGCAATCAGAATACGATTGGGTTTTGCCCAGCTTGGCGATCAACCACGACCACAATTTGGCGAAAATCAAGGCTACACCCTAAAGTATAGGCTAACATTATTATTTATTAATATAATAAATAATAAGTAAATATTTACAATAAT
>JAPDSC010109019.1:3146-13318 GCA_026290005.1 Latrodectus geometricus
TATATATATATATATATATATATATATATATATATATATATATATATTATTTTCTATGCACCAAACAAAATAGACATTCATATTAATTACTCTGAAAATATAACATAAATAAATAACATAACTATAAGAATATTCCAATTTTTAGCTTTCAGAAAAAAAATTTCTAACATGAAAAAATCTAAATTGATAAAAAATTACCAAGATTAGAATTACATAATCAATCATTTGACTGATATTCTTAAAAGTTGGAACGCTCCTAATTTTAAAAGTTTTGCAACTATGCTTTCATATATATTGTTTTCTGAAAATGTATTTGCCGAATTATCAACCTTACTCAATGAATTCTTGATGTGGAATTTTTTAATTTTACATTGCTGATATCTTTGAGTTTCATTTGAATTTCTTTTACATTAATGAATCACAATATAATATCCCCAATAAGTGTGTTTTTTCATAGAGAGCAATAATATGCATACAAGAGCATTTATAATGTGAGATTATTTACTTTACAGTAAATAAAAGGGTTCAAAGCTGTTCAGTAGTTAGATTATGCATTTCCTAGTGAATTCTTCAGACCTGATTTTAATCATGGATAAACAATTATGTTAAATATTGTATTTTGTCTGCATTCATATTTATTAAGATGGTTTCTTAGGTGTTTTTCCTTCCCCAACCTTTGAACATAATCACAAAGGGGGACATTTGAATAGGCCTTACCAGTTAGATGGAAGTAACATGGCAAGAGTCTTGGTAATTTAGAATCAGAGACCCCAACAGAAAATCCCCAGTACTTGGCCTGCCACCTTCAAAGATTCATTTCACATGGAAGATTTTAGGACCACAACATATATATTATGCCTAGCCACCATCAGCTAACTTGATGAATTTTTGGTTGAGTCAGGATTCAAATGCCATAATCAATCAAGCAACCACAACCTTTCTGCTTTCTTTATGCACATCTCTCTGATTGTGTGCTTTGTTTTTCCCTTGTGACATGTAATTATAACCCATAATCTATGAGGCAATCTACATTGCATAATTAAATGCATTGTTCAGCCCTCTTTGAAGCTTTTTGCTAATTGTTTGTAAATAAAATTATTAAGTAAGGTCTCAGAAATATAAAATGGATTATGTCCAAAAATGATATAATATGTAGAATAATTTGTACTTTAAATTTTTTATTTCATATCAAAGAATTTCTAACAAGAAATACAGAAAACATGTGAATGTCATCAAATGGTCATTTGCTCACAACATTTGAATACTACAATAAAATTTAAAATTTTTCTTTTTATTTGAATGCCCACTTGTAGTTTTATTCCTAAAAAGTCATCTTTGACTGAAATAAATTGCTTAAGTTGACCATCTGAATAAAAAAAATAAATATTGGCTAAAAATTTCAAATTTGAATATCACATAGAGTAAGTTTTTTGTTCTTAAAACATTGGTGTGAGTTATTTTTATTTACTTATGAATAAATTTTCATGACCTGATCGCTTAAATTTTATTTTTAAAAAAATTTTCCTCAAAAATGAATAACTAAAAGTACATTTAGAATTAAGTTAATGTTCTTTATGTTTTCAATTAAGAATTTACTAATTTATTATTCTATGTTAACATTTTATTAACTTCATGCATTATATTTTATTATTTTTATTAGTTTAAATCAACATAACTAGTTATAAAGATTAAAATTCCTCAAATCTTATATAAATAATATTATGAAGATTTCATTTCATGAAAATTTAAGCAGATTTGATTTTTCCACTTTACTAATGCCTAACAGAAAGGTCATATTGTATGTCAAAGTATTTATATTTAAATTACCTGCTTGAATTAAACAAAACAAAACTCTAGACATGCACTAATTCATAATAAGTATACAACATTTATGTTAGTTGCACTTTTTAAATTTGAAATTTTATCATTATTTCTTAAAAAAAAGTAATAACTATATTTAGAGAGTGTGCATTAACATTATATGAGATGATTATTTTAATTCTTCTACCTAGGTAGTTTGCTTGCATGATGTAAAATCAGTATATCATGTTCCTGTATTTATGGAAGAACAAAAACTTGTAGAATTCTTTCATGAACGCCTACAGCTACCTTTGAGAATTCAAAACTTAACCGAAGAAGAAAGAAATCTGAATAAGAAGTGGCGCAAATTAGTTCAGAGAATGGATCATCATATAAATGAAGTAAAAATAGCTTTAGTAGGGAAATACACTGGCCTAGAAGATTCCTATGCTTCAGTAATAAAAGCCTTGCAACATGCAACAATGGAATGTAGCCTAAAACTAAATTTAAAAGCAAGTTTTTTAATTGTTATTAAGTTTTTTTTTTTTTCATTTATAGAAATAATTATTGATTTTTATTCACCCAGTATATTATTTTGATTAACTTTTAACTAAAAAAATTAAATCATTGACTTTGTTCTTAGATTTGATATTTGATAACACAAAAATATTTCCTGAATAAATGTAATTAATTCAAGTAAATAAAATTTAATTCTTTGAATCTTATATTTTAGTGTGTGTATAATTATTGTGAGCAATGTTTATATTTAGTTTATTGCTGCTGCAGACCTTGAAACAACAATGTTAGAGAATGATGCAATAAAGTATCATGAAGCTTGGAAAGATTTATGTAAAGCTGAGTAAGTTTTTAATTTAAATTTATAGAAATTTATTCATTATAAATTTTAGAAAAGAATCAACTGGTTGAGACAGTCTTTTTTATTTAAATACATTTGTAATTGTGAAATACATATAATGTATTCATTTTTCAAAATAATATTTAGGTGAAAAAAATTTACCTATTAAAACAATTTTAGTTTTTTAAATAACACTCACATTAAACGCAGCTTTTATTGTACCAATTGCAAAATCTCCTTTGGTGGCCAGGGTTCATATAAATCTTGATTTATATGGAATTTATAAATGATCAAGAAAAGTCTAAGAATTTTGTTTATAAAAGGTTAGCAAGTTAGAGTAAGTATTTAACCTGAGGCCAACTATAAATCATATGTGAAACATTATATAATGAATATTATCAAATTTTCTCACTTTGTCTGTCAGAACTCTATTTGGCTGCCTGTCTCAAACTAATAGCAGTTATGCCAAAATCTGGCATTAAAAGGGGGGGAAAATGTTATCAAAATTTATATCATTAAGAATGATATATTTGCTTGTGTTTATATGTTACTATGATTATGGTATATGTATCTTAGCAAATATTGTTGAAGCAAAATTTGTATTTTATTGTATAATATCCTTTAGTTGTAAACTGAAAAAGACTGATTCAGTATTTAAGAACCTAATAGAAATAATCTGTTTTAAAAATAATGTGGATATTTTGAATTAATTATAAGGTAGAAAAGTAAAAGTACAAAATTTGAAACAGATTATTTAGTGCTTCATGAATTTTTTTGTAAACTAACTAAAAGTGAGATTTTTTTTTCTTTTTATGATGATGATTGTGAATATAATTTCTTTATTTTAATGTAAAATTTATGTTTAAATTTTTTTTTTATAAATGTAATTAATTAGAATATTGAGATAAATTCTTGAAAAATTTAGATATTTTATTTATATTCATATGAATTCTGACAAAATATTTACATTGATGTTTTGCAAATTAAATCTTCCATCAGTCATTGGCTTATCATTATTTAGCTTAATAAATGTTTAGGAAATTAAAATCAATATAAACAGAAAAGAAAAATAATATTTTCTATTTCATTATAGTACACTGTAAAAATTAAAGCTCCTTAATAAAATGTTAGAATCTTTAAATTAAATCTTCCAATTTAAAATAGAGAATGCTAACAAATCCAAAATATTTTTCAAAAAGTTTTGAGTTAAGTAACTTAAGGTATAATCATTCAGTATTTGTTAACACGAAAATTAACTGGCATCTTTCAACAGCTTGATAAGAAAAATATTTTAAATTTACTGATACCTTCTACATTGAAAATGTGTGCTTTCAGATTTCATTGTCAATTATATCCCATTATATGATAATACTTTGTAATTTTACCTCATTTTTATATGGCTTTGTTGCTGCTGAATGTAAAATCTCAATGAATAATTTTCTTGTTTAAGTATGTAGGAATTTTTCTATTGCTCTGAAAGTTATTTGAAAGGGCTGGACAGAAGGTAAGATATGAAATTAATTGTAAAAGGAAATAAAAAGAAATTTATAATTAGCTTAATTTGTCTTTCAGTTTATTTGACCTTAATATCTGAAGTGATATTTCATTTATATTCTTTTGAATTATTTTATCCTTTCTTGTTTTTTATCATTAAACACTTTATTTTGCATTGTTTATTATTAATCATTTCAAGTTATATTTTAATTGATGTGGTTATAGAAATAGTCCTATTTTTATATATTTTACAGTATGTAAAAAGAAAAATTTAAAGAAAATACCTGCATAAGTAGTATAAAAATTCCAAAGTACACATGACAATCCTATAAAATAAAATAATAATCAAATGTTTCAAGTTCTTTGCAAATTATAATTAAAACAATCACCTGTTCTCAAATAGTTTTCATTTAAAAAAAAGTGTTAATCAATTTTATTTCCTTGTAAATACAGCTTTTAATGTTTACTTTTTTTGGAATATTTTGTTTTTAGCTTTGCTTTGAATTTTATTATTGTGAGTACTGTATATCAGGTTTTCAATTTAATACTTTTATTACAGTTTAAAATCTAATTTTATAATATTTTGAAATTATTTTAAGAAGCTATTGCAAAAGTTGATTTGCAAGTTTATTGAAAATTTTGTTTTTATTTGATGTATCTCTTTAAGCTGATATCAAAAGCATTTTGAAATTTCTTTCTATATTCCAAGCATCTCTCAATTATATAAAAATTGTTCTCTTAATAGAGGTATGTGTGACTAAAGTAATTCAATGCTATTTTTATTTTGCAGTGGTGTTTTAGTTCCTGGAGGATTTGGTTCTAATGGTGTTGAAGGTAAAATTGCTGCTATTGAATGGGCAAGAAAAAACAAAGTACCATATTTAGGTAAGCACAAACTATGTCTTATTTCTACATAGATATTTGTGTATGTATATATGTAAACAGTATATTTCTTAATATAAATTTATTCCTACCAAGAGACTTCCAAAAATTAATAGTGTAACTGCCAAAAATTGAAATCAAATGTAAATGAACATAAATCAGTTAAGTTGGTAATTGAAACAATTATAAAAATAACCATTGTTGTCTTTTATCCAACAAAATATTCTTTGTACATATAGCAATTCAATTATTTTGTGTAAAATAATTTTCTATTTTTTAAATAAGTATATTGTTAATTACAGGATTTTCACTAATTATCATAAATTAGGTGAAAATGTAGATGATGCAAAAAATTATTTGTGGAATTTAATGAAATTTATAAACATTATGCAACACATAGGAAGGTACAAAACAGCATGAAAAGTAATCATCAGACAATTATGGTGTTATAAAAATAAACATATGCCTGCAATGAACAAATGAGAGGTGTAAGTTTGGTATACAAAAAGTATCTGTAATATGGGTTTGATCTCCCTGAGTATCAATACAGCACTTGCAGTGATGGGTGATGCTCTCTATTATTTGGTCTATGAATTGTCTACGAAGTGTGAGCCATTGCTCTTCTAAAGCAGTTGAAAGCGTAGCTAGGGTCCTAGGAGGTATATTGAGAGCAACTGCCGGTTGTTCTAGAGCTTTCCAAATATGCTTGATTGGGTAAAGGTCCAGTGATCAAATAGGCCAAGGCAATATGAGTCCTGTGTGGTCTTGCAAAACCATCTCCTATTGCCCCGGCATAAGGGCGCTCATAAGCATCCGGGGTGTCATCTGTAGGTATGAGCATTAATATTTTCATGGTGAGAAAACATGGATTTCTGTGCATTCATCCAAAGAGATACCACTCCAAACACATACTCTACCTGATCCCTATGCATCTCTTTCATGGAAGTTTGATGGATGAAAACAAGTTCCAAGTTCTTTTCAATTGAAAATGTGCCTATTGTCGCTTTAGAGGCTACACTTGGAGTCATCTGTAAAGAGAACAGCCCTCCATTGATCATGCATCCAGTGGAATCTTGACATACCCATTGCAAATGCTTCTGCCTATGGCATGAGTTGAATGGGACACTAATGACTAGTCACTTCACATAAAGGCCCCATTTTAAATCATTCAACATGCATGTGATCTGTATACTAACCTTCTGCTGCTCACATCTAGGGAGTATCTGAGTTCAGCCATAATTGGGGCTCTATTCCTTTGTGTGAATAATAACAAATGTCGATAATCGGCACTCGTGGGAGTGCATGGCCTTTCTTGGTTGAACTTCTTGTATTTGATGTTAAAAATTGTTGCTAAAATCTCTGAATCATAGACAGTGTATTAATTGCATTGCTTCATTAATGCCATTAAGCCCCACCTAATGAACAACATGTCTACATAACGAACGTAAGTGCTCCATCTTTATTTTATAAGGTCTCAGATTGGATTTTGAAAACTTTGATCAGTTGTTGAGATTGTTCTGGGAGGAAAAAATGGTGAAGTGTAAGCAGCTGAATGCCACAATATCACTGATGTTTGGTACCGTATTTTCCTGTATATACTAAGTGGATTATGTGTTTAAAAAAGGTTGACTCTCATTGTATATATTATACGCCGCCGTGGATAATCTGAACAAAATACATTCTCCCCCACAAAAACTCATGACAAAGTTTTCAAAAAAATACCATTTATATTTCATAAAATAAATAACAAGTGGTACCAAGACACCACTGACTTATTTCAGCTCTAATCAGTTATGTTCAATTGTGTTAAAGAATGAATTTGGTTCCTTGAAGATATTACAGTTGTTATTCTCTAACATCATTTCAAAATTTTCTTGATGTAAACTTCTTTGTACTGAAATTCAAATTTGTGTATCACATGAAAGTGAAAAAGTTTAACTTACACAGCAGATTTTTAAATTGAAAGCCATAGGGAAGGCAAATAAAAAAAATAGCAACAAAAGTGTTAAAGTAAAGTGAAAAACAAAGCATGCGCTGTACAAAAAAAAAAATATATATCAAATGAACAGTTCTAAAATAATCCATTACTTTCATTTAATTATTAACAAAACAAATATATTTTATTTTTCAAATATGTTTAACCTCATTTTAAAATTTATTAAAATCTTAAAATTGATATTTATACTGGAATTTTTGCAGGATTGTCACTTTTGATCGATCTTGGGCTTTCACCTTAGTTTTTGATAAATTGTAACACTGAAGGCCAGTGTTACAATTTCGCTATGCCAGATTTCTAATCTCAGACATGCAGTGAATATTACTGCCTTGCTATGAGACACCATTTTTATGCTCCTTGCAAATGATGTATTCTGACATCAGCCACTGTTTTGCATAGTGGTATATTGTTCAGCTCCTTTTACTCATCAACATAGTCAAATTTTATTGAGATTGGCTTATTTTTGGATGAGTTATTGCTATTTTTCTGATTTTGTTTTTCTTAAGTTTTGGTATTTAGTGTATTATATGAATGGCTGAGCTTTATAGAAAATTATTTCTATAATTACTTTAGCAATTTAAAAGATACATTTATTACTTTGATTCATAATTTGGAAACAAGCTTTTTTAAACTGACTTTTCTTTGTCTTTTCTAAACTGACTACCTTTATTAAACAAAAATAGAAAATTATATAGAAAAATGCATAATTTTGTTGGAAAAAGTGCTAAATTTTTATGAGACTTATAATTATATTGTCCAAGTACTGTTACTTATTCAAAATATTTTTGATTTATTTGTTTCACTATCATTTTTAGAATTCTAAGAAAGTTAATAACTCACTTTATTTATATATACATACTTACATAAGTGTTGTATGTAAATAAAAATTTTATGTTCATGTTTGTATAATTACTTCATTATTTATTATGCAACTGTTATTAATTTATCTGTATATTCTTTAACATTTCTCTGAAATATTAAATCATTAATTTTTGCTTAAAGAATAAATATCTCAGAAGATTTTCATTTGGTATTTCATAAAAACTATAAAGGGATTGTTTAGCAGATTTTTTCATTAAAATATTTGATTTGTTATAAGCAACTGGGAACATTTGTAAAATTTGTGCTGTAGATAGCAATTTAGTATTTTGTGAAATAGATTTGTAAGAAATATAAGTAAAATATAATGAGTCATAGAAAAACAGCTTAAATGTTTTTCATAACAAATGCAAAACAAAATTATTGTATATTTTACTACTTTTTTATGTTTCATTTGTTTATGATCCATTCTCTTAGTTGTAAAACATTTTTTTTTTTTTTTTTTTTCTATTTTGTCTTTAAGTACCTTTGCACAAATGTCTATATAAGTTTCAAATGATTTTGAATTTAAAAGAACTTGTTTCTTTAGAAAAAAAATCTAATTATATTTTTTTAGTTATTTAGTATAAATATTATGTAAGCAACTTTTTTTCTGTTTTTAAATTTATTTATTTATTTTCATTCCTCCACTCTTTTACTAAACAAATATCTAAACTTCATGATTGCATAAGATATTTGGTTACTCACTTTTTTTTCCTTTTTTAAACATTAATAATATTTTAAAAATCTTGTTTGACTTCATTTAATAAGAGTTATTGTTATTATTTAATGAAACATAAAATTGAACTGTAAGCATTTTCATTTTTTATTTTAATGAAATGTTATGTAATCTCAATGTATAAAAAATATTTATTCTATTAATTCATTACACAAAATTATTATTTGATTCCATGATGTGTTTTTAATTATGAGGGAAGTGAATCTCAAATAAAAATGACATAATATCAATCATTTTTTTTTACTAAAGATTTATAAATTTTTAAGAAATTAAAAAATGATCATGTGCCATTAATTATTTTAACTTGAAACAATAGAAAAGTAAATGATTTGTATAAAAATAATCCAAATTAAGATTAACAGCAGTGATTCTATCAGATAAGGATCTGAAACTTTATAATATTTCAATCAACATTTATATTTTTGAAGAAAGCGAATATAAATTTTATAAAAATTTATGTTTAAAGGAAAAGAAAATTATATAACAAAATCTGGCTATTATTTTGTTTACAAATTTATTTAAGTTTATCGCATAGAGAAAAGAAGCCCTTATAATGTATCCTTCTTATTCCATGAAAGATATTTAGTCTATGATTTGTGAAAAAATGAAAAATAAAAGTTTCAGATCTGAAGTTAACTTGAGAAAATAAATCCTGCCCATAGACTTATAAAAAAGGTGTTATTTATGCATAGAATATTTGAAATAAAATTACTATTTTAAAATGCAGCAGCTCTCCTTTTATTTTCTAAAATGTTTTTCTGTTTAATAGTCTTAAGCTCAAAATAGAAGAAAAGACATGAACTCATAACTTACGTATTGTAATAATAAATATCTTATTTTTTATATTAAATAATTATTTTCATAATTTCAGTTACTAATTTATTAGTTAGCTTGTTTTATTTTGAACTATTTTTATGATTTCTATTATCAACTTTTTTCAATTTTATCAAAAGAAATTTTTTGTGATTGGTACCCTATTATCATTAATTCAGATTTAAATAATAAAGCTAAATTTAAGCTTTCCATAATTTTTTTTTTCTTCATTATTTCCTATTCCAGATATTTTTGCCTAAATGAATGCTCTTTGTTTTCTTCATTGAAATATTTTCTAATCATTATTTTTTATATTTAGTTTTGAGTAACAAAATTGTATACTGAATGTATTATTTCATATTAAAAAGTTAAACCAATCAATCCACATACTGGGAGGTGGGAATTTAGTGGTTTTTGCTAGGAAAAAAATCTTTCCATAGCTGGATGCTTTTACACAAGAACATTTTGACAAGACTCGTCACTGGATACTTATTAACAAGTTTGTTGAGACAAGATGCCACTATCACTCAATTAAAAGTATTAAGAATTTGAAATGTGAATTATCTTTACATTTGCCAATCTGAATAAAATTTTGAAAAAGTTTTTAAATTCTTTAATGCTTATTCAGCTTTTATTTTAATATGAGAGTTTGAAATCACTGAAAATGTTATGTACAACTTTATTTCCCCAATACAAGAATGCAGTAAAAAGCAGAAAATCAATTTTTATATATA